>JAXRKP010001580.1:107500-110000 GCA_037039925.1 Doris montereyensis | reverse complement strand
TAATAATAATAATAATAATAATAATAATAATAATAATAATAATAATAATATGATAATAATAATAATAATAATAATAATAATAATAATAATAATAATAATAATAATAATAATAATAATAATACTAATAATAATAATAATAATAATAATAATAATAATAATAATAAATAATAATAATAATAATAATAATAAAAATAATAATAACAATAACAATAATAACAACAACAACAATAAATCTTTCTATTTCGTAACAATTAAAAATTTATTTTTTTGAATTATCGTATTAAATTTGCCTTCCGAAGGGAAAAATAGAAAAATCATTGTAAGACATGAATATACTGCAATGTGTCGAGTCCCATGGTAAAGAAATTTTCTTTGTCCTTTATTTGTTTGTTTGCTTTTATGTCTGTTTTCAAACTTCACTTTTATTCCAGATGAAGACAGAACAATTTCGTCATTTATTTCCGTTTTGTTTCTTCTTCGCCCACCAAGAGACGAAATTCTCACGACACACGTCTCTTCTGTCCATTTTGATCAAACATTTTAAAACGCAAACAAACAATCTACAGTACACTATTACAACAACAACAATTGCAGGTCATTGAAGTTGATTCAGTCATTATTATGATTGTGGAAATAATTCGTCCGACTCCTTGAATCGCCATAGTTCTATTTCAATGAGTAGTTGAAATAATTACAGTTTTTGATTACAGCATGTGACACACTTTTCCTGAGCCGACTCCGTTAGGTTTTCAATGTAGTCACTGCACTACTCATAGAAGTCTATAATTATCTTTAATTTGAAATTATTACGCTTATCGTTACATCATCATACGCAATCAGTTATTCAGCTTCTAACATTTTCATGAAGACCGTTTACACAATGTCTCTTAGCTAGTAATAAACGCGGGTTGTTTTTTTGTTGGGGGTTTTTTGTGTTTTTTTTTGGGGGGGGGGGCAGTTGTTTTGTTTTGTCTGTTTCTTTGGACACTACCCCACTGATTTTTCCATTTCTCTTGAGAAACTTATGAGCGTGCACGGTGTATGTGTATGTGTGTGTGTGTGTGTGTGTGTGTGTGTGTGTGTGTGTGTGTGTGTGCGTGCGCGCGCGTATCGCTGATACATGACTGTGTATTTGTGTTTTTCTCTTTCTCTTTCTCTTTCTCTTTCTTTATCTTTATCTTTCTCTTCTTTTTCTTTCTCTTTCTTTCTCTTTCTCTTTTCTTCTCTCTCTCTTCTTTCTTCTCTTCTCTCTCTCTCTCTCTCTCTCTCTCTCTCTCTCTCTCTCTCTCTCTCTCTCTCTCTCTCTCTCTCTCTCTCTCTCTCTCTCTCTCTCTCTCTCTCTCTCTCTCTCTCTCTCTCTCTCTCTCTCTCTCTCTCTCTCTCTCTCTCTCTCTCTCTCTCTCTCTCTCTCTCTCTCTCTCTCTCTCTCTCTCTCTCTCTCTCTCTCTCTCTCTCTCTCTCTCTCTCTCTCTCTCTAGAGAGAGGCAAACAATGTTTTCTTTAAATCAATTCATGTGCGACATTTATCAAAAGCCAGTAGGATAAGAACTATAAACTTACATACAAAATATTACGGTGGCTGCGGATGCAGCGATTTAGTTTGCACGCTAAAAGATAGAGAAAGTCCACTTCCATATAGTCCTACATAGATGTGAAAATTAGACCCATAATGTATATTCATACATAAATATTTATATAAATACATACATGCATAACATGAATACATACAAACATACATGCATAACATGAATATATACAAACATACATGCAAACATACAAACATACATACATACATACACACATACATACATACATACATACACACATACAAAGATACATACATACATACATACATACATACATACATACATAGAAAATACATACATACATACATACATACACATACATATACATACATACATACATACATACATACATACATACATTCATACATACATACATACATTCATACATACATACATACATACATACATACATACATACATACATACATACATACATACATACATACATACATACATACATACATACATACATACATACATACATACATACATAAAACATATGAGTCATATTTGCTTCATTAAAACCATAGGTCATCTCAATGAAGACGATTTCAAATACAGTTATTAACTCGTTTTTGCTGCAAAGCACGAACTATTGGTGCTTGTGGCACCAAACAATTGCCGCTGCTGTTGCTGTTGCTATTGTCTGAGATGCTGTGGATTCCACTTAACTACAACTGATACTAGAGTCGCAATTGGAATTGTATGTTTCGATGCTGCCATTACTACAACTACTACTGCTGCTGCTACTGCTGCTGCTGCTGCTACTACTACTGCTACTGCTACTGCTACTGCTACTGCTGCTACTATTACTGCTGCTGCTGCTACTACTGCTGCTGCTGCTGCTGCTGCTGCTACTACTACTGCTGCTGCTACTACTGCTGCCGCTACCACTACTACTGCTGCTGCTGCTG
>JAXRKP010001580.1:102500-105000 GCA_037039925.1 Doris montereyensis | reverse complement strand
TTGCAGCTATAGTCAACTATTATTCATGTGACTTAAAACGGACTGCCTGGCAACCAACTCACTTATTATTCACGAGCTTCTCTGCAAGATCTAGAAGCTGCAGGTACTCACCACTGTCTGCTGCCTGCATCTACACTGGACTGAGTCGGTAACGCATGCAACATTAATCAGACATCTCGACGGAGTCTGTAGCAACAGTCATCAAATATTTCTGAGTGGAAATGTCTTCGTACGGTCTTTACCACCATCCTCAAGTCACCCATCAGGTATGACAAATTATTTCAAAAAGAAATTATTTGTTCACCCATAAGCCTTCCTTTAATAACTCTAGATTTATACACTGATAAACTAAATATTAATTTATTCACTCACTTATACAATGAAGTGAATATAATAACTACTCATTGTTTTTGTATTCAGTCCGCGCGTCTCGTTCTTTACGTCTCTCCTTCAAAATAAGAACGTCAGCTTCATTAACACCAGATGACCCCAGCCCAAACATCTTCAACATTAATATACTGATATACATTATGGATTATCAGCGGCATGTTTCTCGCCTTATTTACTCTCCAAACCAACCAATGCAAAAATCAAGACAGATAGAAGGGAAAAAATAAAACAGAGCTTTCAAAGTGAGCTGCGGAAAAAGAGACAAAAGCGGTGGTACGTAATGTCTTCATAGGTCTACCAGACAATACAGCCCTGTATTTTACTTACACCGAGAATCAAATATGAATACGCCATTAAAAAATAATACTCTGGCGCGAGCGAGTGAATGGATAATAGGTTCATGTCGTTTAAATCCTTGATTACGTGAAAACAAATCCAGTCATTAAAACATAATGCTTTCCTTCAGGTCGGTTTTAGTTAGATGGGAGGTTTTTCCTTCTCTTGTACCAATAACGCCCAAAATCTATTCAAAACATGGAATATCTGCAGTGCTTTATCTGAATCATTTCGATTATCTTTTCTGTCAATTAATTGTGATTTCCTTAATTGAAAATCAATTCCCTTTATTCTTGAAATAATCCTTAAACGTTTTCGATTTTTTTCTTTGTTTTATGTTAATTTATTTATTGTCTAACTCAAAATGAAGAGTATTAAACCGTCTCATTTGCCCATTAAACTAAGCTTTCGATTTGTGAAGTTTTGATAGGCTAGTTTCTCTGATGTATTTCACAAAGCATTTGTTTTTTATTACTGTCGGTGTCAGTTTGGTTTTGTTCTGAATATATTTTGTTCATTTTCGGTGTTTGTTTTCATTTTTATTTTGTATTTTCTTTTTTTTGCATTCTTCTCCTCTCCGGTTAAAATTACGTATTCTACTTAAGACATGTTCACAGTTTACCCAATATAGTAACACGTTTTCAGTGAAGAAAAAAAAACAGTTTCATGTAAATACATGCTCGTATCTAAATTGTGCTTAAGGAATACTCTGATCAGTTCTGATTCTTCAACAATAACTGGGATAGCCAAAGACGCTGTATCTGGTTTTTCCACATGGACTGATCATGATAGTTAATAGTAAAATAGGGTGATGAATTAGGAATTGAAAATATTATAGGATGGAAAGAGAGAGAGAGAGAGAGAGAGAGAGAGAGAGAGAGAGAGAGAGAGAGAGAGAGAGAGAGAGAGAGAGAGAGAGAGAGAGAGAGAGAGAGAGAGAGAGAGAGAGAGAGAGAGAGAGAGAGAGAGAGAGAGAGAGAGAGAGAGAGAGAGAGAGAGAGAAAGAGAGAGAGAGAGACAGAGACAGAGACAGAGACAGAGACAGAGACAGAGGCAGAGAGACAGAGAGAGAGAGACAGACAGAGACAGAGACAGAGACAGAAGAATAGAGGCAGAGACAGAGACAGAGACAGAGACAGAGAGCAGACAGACAGAGACAGAGAAAGAGAAAGAAACAGAAGAATAAAAACAGTAGGAAGAGACAAACAAAGACACAGAGAAAAAGATACCAAAGAAAACAAAAATAAAAGCAGAGAGAGACAGAAGTAGATACAAAATGAAATAAAACAAAAAATAAAATCAGAGAGACAGAGAAGTAGATACCAAAGAAAAAATAATAAAATCAGAGAGATAGAGAAGTAGACACCAAAGAAAAAATAATAAAAGAGAGATAGAGAAGTAGATACAAAATACAAAGAAAACACAAAAAGTAGACAAAAAACAAAAAATACAAGCAGAGAGACAGGGAGATCGTAGCAAACAGACAGAGTGATCGACTGTAAATATTATAAAAGTTTTTAAAAAATAACTGAATCGCAGGTTTCTATTCCTGTTATTAAATTGATTAAATCACTGTAGTTAAGCAATTATCAACAAATTGGCGCACATTATTAATTTCATTAACATGAATCTGAAGGAGATAGGTGGAAAAGCCGTTTTGTGACTCTTATAATTATTTCAAGTTGATTTGCACACAGTTGTTGTAGTTTTCGTTTTAAATAAAGCAGGAAAATATACAACAAAACAAATAAAAGAGGAAAAAGAAACAATCCCT
>JAXRKP010001580.1:32500-92500 GCA_037039925.1 Doris montereyensis | reverse complement strand
ATTAACGACGAACACCTTATTTTGGAAATTCAATCTAGACCAGCCATTTTTTACAAGGCCGACAAAAATCATTGCAATCGACGCCACCATAACCACAGAGCTATTTTTCTGTCTCCTTGAAAGCACCATTGTTTTTAGATTATTGTGCTGCAAATCCGTGCCTGCACAAGTCCGCGCGTGATCCAAATATGAAAATACACCGAGTGTGTATAACTGCAGTTTTAGGAGTGTCTCCGCAGTCGCACTTGCACGTGACCTACTTCCCTTGTTATCAGAATTTCCAATTTGAGCGTTCAGAGTAATGCAGGCACCTGTACAGTAGTATTGTGTTAAATAATATTACAGGTCGGCCTTCTACTACTACTATATGTATTACATAAGTATTGATTGATCTTTTTCAAAGTGGCGTTACTTCAGCGCTATTAACATTCACATACTCATGTTAGAAAGTTCTGGGCTTACTTGAACTAAGGAAGTGAAGCTACTCATAATATCTGAGACTCAAGTCCAATTGTAAGTGGTTGGCGACTGTTACTGTTACTGGTAGGTTCAACTTCATTCCTTTCCCTCTTTTATTTTATCTTCCATCTTGCTGTTTCCTCTTAGTTCACAATTAGATGTATCTGATGGACACGGTAAAATCGAATGAAAGCAAAGAAAAAAAACAAACAATTGAACATGAAGGAACTTGTCGCCAAAACAACCGCCACTGACATTGTGACATTAGTGACAATGCCATTATTCATTTATTGCCATGCTTAGATTTAGCCACGCGGCCAACCACGGGGTTCGCGAGGCGGGTGAGTGTGGGACGGAAAGCGGCGGCCCACACGTTCCACGAAATCTAACTTACTTTAACTTAAGGACATGTGAGACAATTTTCTCAAATTTGAGGATATAATCTTTTTTTGGAGGAGATTTGAGGAGACTACGAGGCCTGTCGAGATCACCTTAGTTGTGGATGTGGGTACATCAAATTAAAATTGAGTTAACGTTCCTTCAAAGCCGTTACAGCCCATAGAGCAGGAGCTTATGCCAGTTTCAAAAGCGTGACGCAGAACAGGTTATGATAATCACCTCTTGGACTGACAGGACCCTACTCCTCGCTAGTTTGACGCAGCCCATCATACTATGCCATAATAATAATAATAATAGATATATCAGGGTCAATTAAGACTTATTATTAAGAGGAAACTGTATGATGAAAGCGAAAGGTAAGTCAAAGACTGAAAAGAAAGAAGAAGGACCTACCATTACCAGCAACGCCTACCAACCAAGACAATGGCAAGACCATTCGATCAAAACAAAAGGAAACCTTAACAAAAATCTGTTTAATTTGCTTATTTCATTACAATTTTATATCCACATTATACAATGATTTCCGAGAGGTAATCTTAAGGCAAAAAGAAAGATGAAAGATCACATTGTAAAAGAATGAAAAGGACTCACAAAGAAATAAAAGCACAATCATAAACCAAGACTCAAGACTATTATTCTGTTAAAATCATTTATGGGAAATTTATTTCACTTTAGTTTTCATTTCATAGAGTTCATAAGCACACTCTTTGTCCAGCAAGTATGATAAATAAAAATGACAAGTTCAAGTCAAAATCTTAAAAACATGTTTTTGAAATTTACACACTAAAAATTATGACAATTCCTCCCAAGCAGACACACAAACATTCTCATAAAAAAAACCTCAGTGATATAATCAACATTACATTATCAAACAGGTTGCATTATTGGGTGTGTGAATATTATATATCAGATTTCCTGAAGGCACACGATAAGAAATGGGAGAAGGATGCAATGGACTCAAGGGTTTGATGTTACCAATAGTCAGATATTACGGATGACAATTGCACTTTCATAACAAACAAATCTGTCTATTCTACACCCACCGATCCCGAAATAAACAGAACAGAACCAGTACTGAAAAGAGTTATCTGAAATATTACACACACACCCCCTTTCTCGTGTTGGTATACCCTGCAACATGTGATGACGTATGAACTGCACTTATCATAACAAAATGATGGACAACTACAAACGCATGTACTGAAAACTGTTTTAGGCCAACCATATATAAATATGCTCTTTATAATGGCACAATTTGATTAGTGATTAAAAAGAAACCTGAACATACAAACTCCTGAAGAACGCAGACTGAATATTCACATGAGTATATATTACAATCAGCATACAAAAATATGTATCATCAATTGCACCTAAAACGTATAAATATTCAATTGGGAAATCATCTCAGTCTCTCATATATCTTGCAAGACATCAGTTGAAATGGTGCCCTGAAAAAGGCTTCAGGTATCTTAATTTATATGATGGGAAAGAAGGAAACAGAAAACTGAGTTATAAATAAAACATTTCATATCCTAGAATCCCATCACTTGTTATCTTAAGCTTTTATTTTAAGTCATTTTTGATGTATTGTTTGTGAATGTATAAGATGTTTGTGTGTGTGCGTGTGTGTAAATGTCAATCAGCGCATTCAATGACATAATTTTCTTCTTCTAAATCTAGATCTAGTATCCATCTGATACAAATATTTATGTGTTTCGATAAAAACCCATTCTTGATTTCTCGCATGAAATTTCTAACAGAACACGTGTTTGCTTTTAGGTCTAGTATTTCTGTGCGCTTTATCAGAGGAATTGAGAAAAGTATGGCTTCATGAAGTGCATTTTTCAAACAAAACTCTGACAAAACGAATATTTCATTATATAACTCAAACAGAAAATTGTGATTATCTCAAAACAGTGACATATGGGGTTTGCTGGAGGCTATTACAATAGATGACAACAACAACAACAAAATCAACAAATACCAGGAATGAAAACAAAGATCTTTTCTCTGTATGTGTGAAAGGTATTGCATTAAATTTGTGCTTGCAGTTTAATGGACCCATACAAAACTCAGGTTCAACTCCCAGGTGTACACTATGACTGATCTGCAAACAAAAATCACCTATGCTTTTGCCCCTCCATTTCTAGCTAATACATACAAAACGATGTTGAACTTAAATAATTCAGATCTGGTATGTCTGTTGAAGATCAGAACCTTTCAATGCTCAACATTCCTGAGACTGAGTCATAAAAATGAGTCCTCAGGTGCGGATGACATTGGTGATGCTGCTGCTGTTGATGGTGGTGGTGATGATGATGATGATAGTGAGGAAGGCACAGGACAATATCCTCAGCTTAGTTTACCTAGAGCATTTTTCAGAGTTCTATTACCCCAAAACTTCTCCAAATCAAATGCTTGAAAATCTGTAAGGTAATCCAACAGACATTATGTATAAACATATGCAGCAAATAAATCTAAGCTACAAGTGACTATTTTTGAATCAAGAAAACCTAAACTTTATAAAAAATAACAATAATTAAAGTTACATAATGAACATCTGACAGTGACAGAAAAAAGATTCAGTTTTCTACCCAAAACAAATAACCAGCCCACTGAAAACAGACTACGTCTGAAGAAACAACACAGAAAATAATAACTGGGACTGGGAGGTAAGTTAAAAGATTGATTTCAAGACATATATTTCAAACAATATTAAATATTTTCTTGTTGAAATGAAAAGGTAAACAAAATGAAATATGTCTGTGTCATGTTGATAACAGCCTGTCAACTTTGTATCCCCTCAAGTAGGCTCAAGCATCACGGCACAACTTAAACATGATGCACATGCATTTTTATAATAAGAATGATGAGAAAAGTTTTATGTTATGATTTAGATTGATTGTCTTTTAATTGAACTCATTTTAAGTACAATGAATGGGTTAAAGTAAATGTAATACTGTAAGTCTTATCCAAAAACGTCACTTAGAATTGAGCCTCACATGAGTCTTGCCACATGCTGAAGAAGTCATATACCTCGTTGCATTAGAAGTCTGATTATCTAAATAAAATATTACTAATTGTGTTACGGTGGAGGACAATCTATCTCAATTGAGTACAATCTAACATTAAGAAGGGTGTTTGTCTTGTATCATCTTCTTTTAATCGGCTTAGAATTATATTATCCCAATTACATATAAAACTGTTTTCAGAAAAAAGGTTCTGATGTTCTCAGGCGCAAAGAGAATCTGGCGTAAGGACAAAATGCAAGTGCAATGTGCGACAAATGACACGACTGTGAATCTGATTTAAAGTGCTAAATTGTCAACTGCCAAATCAGAAGAAATAATATGTTGGTTTGTTTCCTTTCTTATTATTGTAAGTAGCGAATGAATGCAGTCGTTAGAAGAAGGCTAGTACTTTCTATTTCTACTACATCTCATTCATCAGATCAACATACTGCAAAGCTCATCTAATACATGATTTTGAGCAAGACAGCAGGACTAACAAACTCAATGAATACTACTCATTTCCACAAACAGCATCAAATCTAAGAGGCAGCTAAAATTTGTAATGGAAGAGTCATCTCCCTGTATTTGAATGTCTAGGGGTAAGAGGTTTGAGGTAGGCTTGAAAATCAATGGGTTAAAAGAATAAAGAACTGGAGAACAATAAACAAACAAAATATGGCTTGTCTTTAACAAAAAGTCAGTATCAAGCAGAGACTTTCCATATAAGTTCCTTCACTGAATGAAAATAGGATGTCAAAGCAGACTTGTAATAACTATTTTTTACCAATAACCACAAAACTCAAAACTGTCCCTGGCATTAAATGTGGATTGCTAACCTTTACAGGCTTCTCCACATTTAAACGATAATCATTCCCCCTTTTTTTAGCCTAATCAGGATTTCACCTAGCTCATGAACAATTTAGAGAGTAAACAACTCACCTTCTAAACTTTTGTCACATCCTTTTTCTCTGTATGTCTCCCATAATGACTCTGTGGAAATAAAAATAAATTTAAACAATTTTACAAAATTTTGACTCTTCAGAAATAATTGCCCTCATACATAATGAATGCAATACAGGATACATAGACGAAGATACAATATAAATCCTTGGTTACTGTGCCGTTTTCTGCCCTGCATGCTAAAACACCTTCACTATTTTTTTTTGCTTTTGAGTTAAGGTTTTTGCTTTTTAGTACGTACATGAGTAACTGTCAAAATACAGTCATCCTATATCATTGAAAATTTTGTAGCATCCTTGGTTGCCATAGAAACAGTCGCCATCTTGAATTTTGACTCAGTTTTCAAAATCTATCTGCTCCCTTAGTTATGAATAAAATCACTCAAAACCTTGCAAATAGTCTTTTCCATTCAATGTCTAAAGAGTGACGCCGATTTTTTTTCCATATTTTTATTATTATTATGAATTTTTGAAAATACTGTGAATGTACAAAAAAGCGCTTTTATTACAAAAAAAATTTTCTTCTCAAAAAGTTTACAATACATATTTAAAAAAACGATGTCGTTCTATTAACATTGGCAAGAGGAACCTGTGTGCCAAATATACTACAAATTGTTTGGTAAATGGCGGAGGAGATAGAATTTTAGTGTGGAAAAACTACATTTCGAGAAAATGGAAGTAAAATAAATCAAAAGAAAATAACATAAAACAAACGTTTCAGACGGGTTTCCTTTGTTGTAGCAGCTCCCTTACTCTTTCGACAGTATCTGGCATTGTTACTTATGTAAGATGTGCACTGTTGTGAAAACAGACGTCAAAATGACCAGTTTTTTTTCCTTCCTCTTTATCCTATGCTTGTGCGCATGTTTACATACACACTAACGTGCAACGCCTCTTATATCACACAGATGGGAGACTTGAATCAGATCAAAATCCCTAGATCTAAATTATTTTTGTATTAGTCATAGGACAAAGTCCTGCTTCTAGATCTAAAACTAGTTGACCAAGATGAATTTAGTATTAATCTTAGAAACATCGCCATCAAACTTTCTGGGGATGTATCTCTCTTTATTCAAAAGTATAGAAATGCTATGAAATTGACGAAATATAACATAGGCTCAATGGGACAAGTGTTGTATATGAACACTACACTGGGACCCGCATAGAAAGAATGTATGGTGTACAGCAACAGAGCAGCTGAGGAGTTAATATACAAAAGATAACACTTCCACCCATAAACAAGAAGCCTTTCCCTTTCTTCTCTGCAGTAAATGAAAAATTAACGAAGTCTTAACCAACGTACACATACACCGGAAGGTAGAATGGGAGCCGATAAAGAAAGAAAGAAAACCAACCTGAACAATGCTGAGTCATTATGAAATAACAATAAAGGGCAATTGAAACAACAAAAGTTTATTAATGATAATAAGATAATTTATGAGATGATTCTGCATCTGAAACAATATTACATTTTATTTTCAGAATGTTGTCTCCGCAATCAACATGCATTGTCAATTACTATCTCCCACCAAGTATCTACTTCCAAGTTGCTCTGCACTCTCACAAAAATAAAAATTTAGCCCTGCTTTCATTGACAACCATAAACTACGGCTCTTTCCTATAAGTAGACCAGATTCACTATTCAAGGTTAAATGAATCAATGATCAAGCCATCTTTATTGTTATCTATGGGAGTCAGTGCTCCTCACAACACAGTTGCTAGAGTTCTTATTTGGTGTTTTCCATGGTCTGTGAATCAATCCTATTCACTCGAGTTTCTCTCATCTAAGATTTATTTTCTTTTAAATCACATGAAACATGTTGACAATTCTATGGCAACTACTCTTAGAACATATCATTACCTTTGGTCTTAAATCCTTCTTCAACTTTCTTCCATTCTGTGAACAAAAATGTTATAATAATAAAGATATATGAAGAAATAGATAATTATATAGAAGATAGACATTTGATAAATGGATAGATAGATGAAGATCTAGCCCCAAAAACAACAAATGAAAATGTTAGACATCACAAAATGGTTGTAAACAAAGATAAATCATACCACCATGCTTGCAACCAACAATCGTAGAATAGAGAGACATGATGGCCACATCAGCCGACAAGGCAAACAATGAATGAGATGGACATAGACAAATAGAGATAAATTAGACATATGGAATGTAACATTACAAAAAAAAAAAAGGCTTAAATTCATAAAAATTGGTTCAAATGAGTTCACATTTCCTATTCCATATGATATAAAACGACTCAACAAACGACAAAATAAACTAAAAAAAATTTATTTTTTAAACAACCTGTCAAATAGATATTACAATAGAAGGCAAAATGGTATACAAAAAGAATGTACACAAAAAGCATGAACTATATAAATGTACAATGGTCTACAATAGATACAATATCTATACCTGGTATATTTTTGTGCATGTCATAGAGAATAATAATATGATTTCAACAAAGAACAAAAAGCATATTTGTAAGCTGCTTTAAAAAAATGTTAATGAGGACAGGATGGAAAAGGGAAATAGAAACAAGCTCATATCTATATCCATTTCATTCATGCCACAAGTCTTGTGTTTTAGCTCCGGCAGTTTTTAGAATTGAAGGGGGTCATGAGAAGAATCTTGCCAAAAATCAGACAACTCTAGTTTAACTTATGATTGGACGCAAACTGCTCATTCCCTTCACATTGATACTACACAATGTACACAGTACAAACAACTTTGAGTTTTCCTTCCAGCTGCATTAAATTTAAAGTACAAGTTTTCACTAAATATGAAGAAAGATGCAGTTTCAAATGAAACGTTGTACAGTGGATGATAGGTCGATGTTCAAGTTGTACTACATCAACATCGCACAATGTTACGTCCTGTATTACAGTATGTCAAACAAAGGAGGTATAATATTCTATCCTCCACTCTACTCTTTCTCTCAATCTCAATAGTCACATCTCAATGCTGACAACACGATGGTAGACCTACTACACATATTATAATTATTTTATAGTTATTGGTGGCCAGCATCCACCGCCCTTGCCTGCACTCTGACCGGTACAATCGCAATTGGGTATGATTGACTAGGAAAAAGCAACACCAACTTAGATCAAAATCGACTTATGCAGCCATTGAATTGACATTTGTACTGTAACAGACACATTGAGTTAAATGTCTGACATCTAAGAGAGAGGACGATGTCAAAATTTACGTCGAAAGACTGCCAAAAAAGGTCAAAATCCACATTTTTGCACATCCGATGAGGGTATTCTTGATAATTGATTTCTACAATAAAAGTTTTTTAAGAATGGGATCTGTAGTGACTTTTGAAATAGAAGTAAAGATAAGACATTTTTTTAAAAAGTGCTTTAGTGTTCAACAGCTTTACTCAGTCTCTGTATTTTATCATACAGACTGATTAGAAACATAAACAGTGAAATTAATTTGAAAAAAACTGATATGTTGTCCCATCATATCTTATTTACTTTCAGTGAAAACAGTAATAAGAAAGTGATTGGGATAAAAGTGAACTGTTTGTCTATTAGATGTTGACAGGTACCAAAGAATGTATTTTTTTTTGTCATTGACATATATATATATATCTCAACAAAATAAAATAATCATTCACTTTGATAAAGAAATCAAGTTAGAGAGTAATCAATCACTACATATAATATTATCCAAATTACAATACTCACGCCCAAGCAACAACTGAGCCATCTCTTCATGATTTGGAGCCAAGAAGGAGTCTATCTGATTATTTGATGCAGGAGCTGCCTTCCTATTTAATGGTCGCCTCTGTTGGAATGTGGGCCGTGGATTACTGCCAAATTTGAAAAGAGAATAAATCTATAACATGGGTTAAAGTAAAGTTCTTTTTTTAAAATGGCCCATAGATTTGGAGCGTATCCCGGTTTCAATTATAATAGTATGAAGCGAAACAGGTGACAACAATTATCTCCTGGCCAGGATGCTAGTCTGACGAGGTTGTTACTCCCAAGCTAATACTTGTACTCATTTGCACCTGGGTAGAGTGGGGAAAATGCGTATTACATGTCTTTCCCAATGAACACAACGTCGTAAATTATAAATCAGGTGACAAAATAAAAACATTAATAATGCTGGGTTGCGGTAAGGCTTGAACTATACCAAACAGTGCATTTCATGGCTAACACTTAACAGCTGTGTTCACCGTAAAATCTTATAGTTGAACAGATTTTTGCAGCACACACATCACCACTTGGGTGTTTTATGGTGTTTTCAAAAACAGGACAAGGCAACGGCAATGTTCAACTGGTGAATCAGCTAGAATAAGTTGTTAGTTGTCGATTGTTGATGACATGATTATTTATTTTAAACAGAAAAACATAACTTCTTAACACAGAGATGGAATAGTGTTGAGTGGTCTATTTCTTTATTGGAATTGACCTGTTCATCATATATAATATATATATGCAATATCTGAGAGTGAATAAAACGGAAGCAGCAAGATGAAAGGCACGTGAAAAGAGGCATATTTTCTAGCATACTTATGGATCCCCTCAAGACCCCAGGACAATGCACCCGCTGACACCCTACCCTACCCTTTTCTCTGTGGGCCTGTGGACAGGAACAAGTTTCACCAATTATTTCAACAGAAAGTCTTACTCTTAGGCTATCGATCTAAAGCTCTAGACAGATTATAGATCTAGGAACTGTGACTGAATAAATTATAGGAAGGAATTCTGTAGTTGGGATCAGCGATTATTTCCCTGACACAGCTACTAGCCTTCTCCCCACCCATACACCATCCAAGCCAAGTGTAGATTCCTTGAACATCACGTGTTACATTTACCCATTGACTTTCGCTCACTATTGATATTTAGATCTAGATCTAACCACTGTAACTGTACCTGACTATGGTACTCCTCCAAATGTGTTTTTTGCTCTCAGATCACTTAGTATAGGCTGACTAGAGCCAGGAGGGCTTCATTTCTATATAGGGCTGACTAGAGCCAGAGGGCTTTACTTTTTACTTTATTAAATGTATTATAAATCTAGTAGATCCAAATACAATGTCTATTTTTTAGTAGATACTTCGTCATTCCGAATCTAGATCTAGGTCTGATATCAAGAGCCATACAGATAAACAGGCATGTTTTCTTCTCGTTGAAGACCTTCCACCTTAGAGGCAATCCAAGGTAGATCTAGACTTTACCTCCTGGAACTGTAGCTAAGTGCAGCAAAGAGATCTGACATTTAGGCCTAGACACACATATTACTAATCTGAAGGACTAATATTGGGGTCCCAGCTGTTAGGGGTCAAAAAGGACACGTGGAACCCCAAACTCAGCAAGAAAATTGCTGGCATGTAAACGCAATTTGTCACAAGTCACTACAGTAAACATGCATTTCCACACGGGTACAGTGTTTTATGTCTTACCTCATCTCGGGGTGAGCTATCTATGGACTTAGCTGGATTTTGTTGATGATTTATCTCACGTCGGACTTTCAAAATCAAGTGTCCAGAGGTCCTGCAATGGCAAGACATGAATGAAAATAATTTAAGCGAGATATTGGACTGACGCAGAAAAGATGAACAATGTGGTTTACATATACAATATTATAGAAGGTCTATTTACCTTTGCGAACACTCACTACGAATTTACTTTGGTGCTCAATAAAGCGTGTACATTCTATGTCGTGTTTAAATCCTCCGCGCACACATTCTGCGCAATGATTTCGCAGAAAAAGAATGAAAACTCGACCGATGAATATCCATCAATATAATGCTTTCAAAGTATTCAGACAAAGACAAGGATGGAAAGGCTAAAGAGAAGTTTGGAATTCATATGAAACTTGAATGGTTTAGGAAATCGATGCTGTTGGATTTGGGTTATGAGTAAAGAAAGTCATTGATACAAAAGGGAAAAGAAATAATTCCCGGCCTCATCTTTCCATTTATATACTATCTGTTCCCTGAGGAGGGGTTTCGCATTGAGCGCCGCTGGTGTAGTGGTATCATGCAAGATTCCCATTCTGCGACCCGGGTTCGATTCCTGGCGGCGCACTTTTTTACATATACATTTTTTTTTATAGGGCTCGTGCTCAAACTATCTCGGTTTGCAGGAGATACTAGACTAGTAGGTCCGCCCTGTTTCTTCCTTTCATGTCTTTCATCTTGGGGATTCCTCTTAATTACCATGGTGAACGTATTAGGTTGCCATAAAAACCATACAACTCTCTCTCTCTCTCTCTCTCTCTCTCTCTCTCTCTCTCTCTCTCTCTCTCTCTCTCTCTCTGTCTCTCTCTCTCTCTCTCTCTCTCTCTCTCACTGTCTCTGTCTGTGTCTGTAGCTCTGTCTGTAGCTCACTCTCTCTCTCTCTCTCTCTCTCTCTCTCTCTCTCTCTCTCATTCATCTCTCTCTCTCTCTATCTATCTCTCTTTCTCTCTCTCTCTGTCTCTTTGTCTGTCTGTCTCTGTCTGTATGTCTGTCTCTCGTCTCTCTCTCTCTCTCTCTCTCTCTCTCTCTCTCTCTCTCTCTCTCTCTCTCTCTCTCTTCCTCTCTCTCTGTCTGTTTGTATGTCTCTGTCTGTATGTATGTCTCTGTCTCTGTCTCTGTCTCTGTCTCTGTCTCTCTCTCTCTCTCTCTCTCTCTCTCTCTCTCTCTCTCTCTCTCTGAGAAAAATACGGGCTGCACAACGAGTATAGTGAGAAAAACAATCGATAAAAGGAGTGTCTCCACAAACGTTTAAAATGGCGCAATAATTTCATTTCAAAAGTTGCTATAGGGCAGCGGTACTTTACCAGAATGCTGGGGCACAAGAAGGAGCAGGAGGGGTGTGAGGCTCAGATCCAAGGTGGGGTGGGGGTGGGAGACAAGATTTAAATTGAAATTGACATTTCATAGATAAATTTCAAATCCATTAGATGGGACTCTATTTTCTGGAGGGAATTTGAAAACCTGCGAACAGTGGATACGGAATCCGTTTCAGTTGGGTCGATGAAGAACCTTCGAAAGTCGAGGAGATACTTTGAGCAACACAAATCACGTTCCCAAAAGCATCAAAGGGTCCATACCACACTGTCGACCATTATTGTCATACATCTTATTTACATTTGATATATATTTAATTCGGCTAAAAGCGGTCTTGAGGGATCCATAAGTATGTTAGAAAATATGCCCCCCCCCCCCATTTCTACCTTTACCTACTGGCTGTTGGGTCAATGTGTACAAGGGGAAATAAGTCTTTTTTTGTTTTGTTCTTGTTTTTGCTTTTTTTGGTGCTTTTTTGGGAGGGGGGGAGGGTAAAAAGATCACATTGTGCTTTGTACTTGGTTGAATTCAACGACGCTTGTTTGAAAACGCAATCAGATTTTAGTGTGGTCAGTCCCTATGAAAACATTCATTGAATTCCTGTACATTAGCCGGTCCAGCCGGGGGACTCGGGACCGGGGGACTCGGTAGTCCAAACGCAAGGTGTCGGCCTCCCAACCAAAAAGCAATGGGTTGGACTGGAGCCCCGGCAACGGTTGAAAAATTTTCGGTTTTTTCGAGCAAAATCGACACCTCCTCCCCCCCCCCCCCCCGGTCCAGGTAGGTAGATCGACACCTAGTCCCATCGGAGACGGACGATAAAAAAGGAAGTTCCGCGTGCAGATCACAACACTTTGTAGGTTATGGATCCCTTTGGCTGTTTACATGGCAGTCTGGGTGAAATTGAAAATCCTACCAAAACCTATGAGATCACCTTCGTTGTGATGTGGAAAATCAAATCAAAATCAAATCAAACTTTGTGGAGGCATAGACATACTTACTGTACTTGTTGTTCTCGTTATGGTGGTGAATGCATCTCGGAGTAATAATATATAGGTTATTTCAAAAGTAATGGCTGTTCCTCTTTATGGTACATAGGACGACTAGTCCGAATGGTTGAATCCTTCCACATCTCAGTCCGTCAGGCTAAGCATGAAATTTTTGTTGATGTAATTAACGTCAGAGTTATATATATATATATACATATAACTGAACATAGGTGGCGAGTCTTCAGAACTTGACATTGCAAGCGACATCAAACTGAAGCGCGCAGTGTTTTGAGAAATTGAAACACTCGAACGTTGAGAAATTGCAACAGTTGCTGATATCTTATTACATAGCCACGGAAGCTTTGACCACCAGGGCACCTGGAAAAGGCTGCTAGAAACAATGATTCATTCTTAGTTACAATCGGCGTCTACACAAACTGAGCAGATCGGGCATAAAGGACATTTCAAACCGAATCGAACGAACCAACAGAGGGCAGTGGAGAAGATCAACAAAAATCCTAAATTATTTAGAATTTGGGCTACGTGGCAGAACACGACAAGTAGTCTTGGAAGGCCAGTCGAATGAAATGTGTATTATTATTTAGTGTCATCGGAAGTACCGCAAAGAACAGTATTGGGTCTACCCGTCTACTTTGTTTCTTGATTTTCATCAACGACCTGGGAAAAAAGCCCTCCCGACAAACGAACATTAAAATTTTTGCCGATAATGGTTTATCATTCAGTATACTTCAGAAGAACAAGACGGAAAATCAGTACACTAAGACATGTACTCCCTTGTACTTAGACAAAAAGCATGACAAATGAATTTCCATCGTTCAAAACACTGTGTCAATAAGAAAACACCGTTAACATCAAATGTAAATACAGCATGCTCGACCAGACCCTTCAACATGTTAACAGCACACCATATTTGGGTGTTTACATAGATAAACACGTAAAAAAAGGACACATATCGAACATGCATTGTGAGAAAAGCGATCTAATCTTTGGGGCTATTGAGGCGCAACTTACAGCAATGTCTCCAAACAGTCAAGACTCAACTGTATTTGTCACTGGTACGAGCTGACCCATCTTGGATACACAAGTACAGCATGAGATCCTTACCATCGAAACCACATCAACATGATCGAGCAAACCCAGAGAGAGCAGCAAGATTTGTCACTGATTATGGATCCAGTGGACCAGGCTGTGTTACCGAGCCCTGCATGCAAAAACTGAGTTGGCAGTCATTGGAAACCCGAAGAAAACGAGCCCAACTCACCTATATTTATACAGTTGTGAGGGGCTAAAACAAGACCCACGACAATACCTCCATATTTCACACTGCAGCCAAACAAATACTCCGCAAGAAATGACCACAGATACAAATTCATCACGCCACATACGAGAACAAACATAACAAAAATAGTTCCTTCCCGAAAACAATGACACAATGAAACAATCTCCCGAATAAAATGATATGATGATAATATGTCATGTATGAGTGTCGAGTCGCTCAATCATGCTTTGTGTTCAATTCAGGTTTTTAAAAATTCCATTGATATTAACCCCCGTCCACCATTGCGGTGATCTCAGGGTGAATTAAGAAGAAACAGCAAGATGAAGATAAGGAAAGAAGTAGGGTTTACCAACAGCACACGCCAAGCCCCGCTCATTTTACGTGATGAAGAATGTACTGACGACATATTATTTGCATTAAAGTAAAGGCCAATCAATGCCTGTTGCATCTTATAAATCAGATTCAGATTCAGATCAGTGGTTGTTATCTTTTTATTTCGAGTGAGTGAAGAAACGTTCCGGAAGCTTGAACGGGGTTAACCAAGGCCGTCTATAACCTACCACTACCATACACCATACACATATAGACGGCCTTTTGGTTAACTCAACAAATATGACACACTTGTTTTTGAAAATCCTACCGTACCATATCTAGATCAACATGTCTTTAATAATTGTAGATAATGTCAGTTGAATGAAGTGATTGGTTAATTAGTACAAATGTTCTTGTAAAGTCACTTCGAAATAAATAAAATATATATCATAAAACAGACATTTGACGCATCAATTTTTGAGAGTATGCGAGTATGCAGATTCTAGAACCACCGTCTTTTTTTACAAGTATGCTTAGTCGATGCTTCCATAAAGGAGTTGCCTTACGAATTTAAATTATAATCTTATCCCAATCTTTTTATAGGCTGATTTAGTTTTTGCTTTGTTATGTGAAGACGCACAAACGACCTTTGTAAACTCGAATAGCGAGCGAGTACCATATAGAGTAATCCATGGGAGAGAGAGAGAGAGAGAGAGAGAGAGAGAGAGAGAGAGAGAGAGAGAGAGAGAGAGAGAGAGAGAGAGAGAGAGAGAGAGAGAGAGAGAGAGAGAGAGAGAGAGAGAGAGAGAGAGAGAGAGAGACAGAGAGAGAGAGAGAGAGAGAGAGAGAGAGAGAGAGCGATACAGACAGAGAGAGAGAGAGAGAGAGAGAGAGAGAGAGAGAGAGAGAGAGAGAGAGAGAGAGAGAGAGAGAGAGAGAGAGAGAGAGAGAGAGAGAGAGAGAGAGAGAGAGAGAGAGAGAGAGAGAGAGAGAGAGAGAGAGAGAGAGAGAGAGAGAGAGAGAGAGAGAGAGAGAGAGAGAGAGAGAGAGAGAGAGAGAGAGAGAGAGAGAGAGAGAGAGAGAGAGAGAGAGAGAGAGAGAGAGAGAGAGAGAGAGAGAGAGAGAGAGAGAGAGAGAGAGAGAGAGAGAGAGAGAGAGAGAGAGAGAGAGAGAGAGAGAGAGAGAGAGAGAGAGAGAGAGAGAGAGAGAGAGAGAGAGAGAGAGAGAGAGAGAGAGAGAGAGAGAGAGAGAGAGAGAGAGAGAGAGAGAGAGAGAGAGAGAGAGAGAGAGAGAGAGAGAGAGAGAGAGAGAGAGAGAGAGAGAGAGAGAGAGAGAGAGAGAGAGAGAGAGAGAGAGAGAGAGAGAGAGAGAGAGAGAGAGAGAGAGAGAGAGAGAGAGAGAGAGAGAGAGAGAGAGAGAGAGAGAGAGAGAGAGAGAGAGAGAGAGAGAGAGAGAGAGAGAGAGAGAGAGAGAGAGAGAGAGAGAGAGAGAGAGAGAGAGAGAGAGAGAGAGAGAGAGAGAGAGAGAGAGAGAGAGAGAGAGAGAGAGAGAGAGAGAGAGAGAGAGAGAGAGAGAGAGAGAGAGAGAGAGAGAGAGAGAGAGAGAGAGAGAGAGAGAGAGAGAGAGAGAGAGAGCGATACAGATAGAGACAGAGAGACAGAGAGAAAGAGAGAAAGAGAGACAAAAAGACAAATAAAACATGTTTGTGTGTTGTCTTATATTTTGTTACGAAAAATGGTGTGTTTTGAAATAGAGAAAGAAATATCGGCTATTGTCATCACATGCAGGATCTTTCTTCCTTCACACTATTCACAGTAAGATTTGACATCAATTCCACCACAACAAAATGAAACACGGCATAAATGGAGATGAAAGACATTTTATTTAATAATGCTACTCCTCGTTTGGGATAAAAGGTGGAGCGACACTAAAAATGATGTAACAATGCATGTACCACAACATATTCGTTTCAGCTTTGTTTTAATTATTGTGAAACTGGTTTTCATTATGTGAGATAATTTTGATCAAAATAAAAAAGAAATTGCTCGGTGGAAATATAAATAATGATGACTTTCATCACCAAACTATTTCAGGGTGAATTAAGAAGAAACAACAAGATGAAAGATAAGTGAAAGAAATAGGACCTACCAGCAGGGCCCACCAACCGCCCATTCATTTTACGTGATGAAGAATGTAATGACGACATAATATTATTTGCATTAAAGGCCAATCAATGCCTGTTGCATCTTATAAATCAGATTCAGATTCAGATCAGTGGTTGTTATCTTTTTATTTCGGGTGAGTGAAGAAAACGTTCCGAAGTTTGAAAGTTTGTAACTCAACAAATATGACACACCTGTTTTTGAAAATGCCAGACAAGAAAGTTGAAAAATGACCGCAAGTAGTGCAAGACAAGTTCGATGAATCAGAATCAGAGTCAGGGTGTGAAGATTTTTCTCACGTAACTATGATCATGATGTCAAGATGTTTAGATGACACGCCGGACTGGACAAAATTCATTCCAAGTACAATGCAGTCGTCTTTAATTAGAAGAATATATGTTGTAATGTGTCGTTTTGTTTTAGTAGTACATGTATTATTAAGATTCTCCTTCTTTTGTCATTTCAGAAACTGAGGATCTGCAAGCTCTGCCAAGAATGGCAGATCCATAATTTACAGCGTCACATTACTCGAGGGTAAAAACTAGAAGAAGAAGTTATTGAGGCTCTGAATCTGCTACCCAAAGAGAAAAGCAAGGCATTCGCAGTAATGATAAAGGCTGGGACATATGAAAAAATAAAGAGCTTTCCAAAGATAGACAGCCCTTGTTACGTGAGAGAAGGCAAGAAAATTCCGACAACGTAAAGTGCTCTGGATGTCATGCATTTTATGATAGAAAAACTATATTTAAACATGAAATTGCCATAAAGATTATTCTAAAAATCCTTGTCATGCTTATTTAGATAGACAATCAGCAGCTGCTGAATCTTTAGATTTGCCAGATGATTTTGTTGATTTGGTTCTGGGCCGTTTTAGGCATGATTCAGATGGTGAACTTTGTAAAAAAAAAACAACTTGCAGTTCTTCTCCTCCAAAAATCTTTGTGGAGTAAATCAGTTACAAAGGAAACACATGTAACCTTGTCTAAAATGCGTTTGTTTGCTTATCTTATTCTTGCATTCAGGAAACATGCCACGAATGGAAATGCAGGTCGTGTTAACATCCTTCACTGCTTGCAGTTTGACTGTCTGGAAAAGGTAATAATTGAATAAAGGAACTCACAGATGGGGAAGAAAGAATCAAGAATGGTCTCCAAGTTAGGCTTGGATTTATCCAGAAAAGCACTGTAAAAGTCATGAGGGGCTATTTCATCACAAAAGGGGAGTTCCAAAAAGAGGAGGTATTGAATCGATTTTTTAATGCACTACAATTGCAACGGGACTTAATCTTCTACTTCTATACTGCCCAAGTAGAATGTGAAGCTAAAAGAGAGGGTCTGCGGAAACCGTCAGCTATGTCAGATCAAAAGGATATAAAATTGTTTTAAAAACTGTATCATTCAGAAAATGAGCCTTATAATAGATGATTCATCATATCAACTCTGGGACTCTTCATCTTTTGTCCAGGTGAGCAATCTTGTTGTTACTCAAGTAACGATGTCCAACGTGTGTGGAAATGGAAAGCCTGTGTGAGACTGACATTTGACAATTGCAGAATGGAGGGATGCAACAAGTGAAGTGTGGATAGACCCAAATCTTGTTGAACAAATAGATAACCCACGGGAGAGGGCACTTCTTCATGGCAAGAAGTGGTGTCATCAAACAGGCAAATGATCTTGTAAGCTTGTTCCAGTACATATGCCTAAGGATACTATTGAACCCATTGCAAAGCTGTCAGGGATGGGGACAAGCTCTGAAAAACCCCTTGAATTTTATTCATCCTTTGATTCTATAAAACACGAGTGAACATTTCACAGGTGCCATGTGCATGTCGTGCAAGTAACATCCCATAGCAGTTATTAAAAAGGTGAGCCCCCCCCCCCCCCCCTGATAGGCTCTAGCCAAATAATTACTCAAACACACATACACACACACAAAACCCAATAAAAAAAAACAACCTAAGAACAGACGAAATCAAGTGATTCATCTCTTCTTTTCGTTTATCTTCATTTTTACATTCAAATCCATCTCTTCTCACCAAACATTCTTCATCCTCTTTTATCGCAATCACTAGTTTCCATCATATTTTCTTACTCACTTGCTTCCATGGCATTTTACTTTGCAGTCACTTTACTTGAGCTTCTCATTGAAAGGGAACAGTGTGAATTCGCCCAGACAATTGTTACTTATTTCCAAATACCCACAACTCATTAAACCATGCCAGTGGATATCATTGTTTGAGGGCAGTGGTGGTTATATTGTTGGTACATGTACAAGTACAAGGGGTCGGTTGCCTGGGAAAGAACAAGTCACCAATTTTTTTCTGACCATGACATTCTGAATGGTCAACCCCACCAATCAAGCAGCATTGGTGTGGACAAAGGTCTTCAATGAAAAGAAAAAGTTAAAAAAGGCTTCTTCATTAATATGTAAAACTGTATATTTGACCCAACAGAGCTGCCTCATAGTCATGGTAATTTTTGGTACCATCAAATGACTAGCTCCTTTAGGATATCTGAAAGTTGAAAGGATTTAGGCAAACAGATTCCACAAACAAATCTTTAAGTCCCAAATTATATTTTGTATGTATTCCATACCTACTACTTGCTTGTCCCTCCGATCGAGGAATCTATGCGTAGAACAATTTTTTTCTTTATTTTTTGGGTGCAAGATTAAATCATATTTCTTACTTTTTTTCTTCTAACAATGACAATTAAAAAACGTACCAGGTATTTCATAAAATGTTTATTAATGTTTCTGATACACATTACATTGGGCGAGTGAAAAATACAAACTTTCGGAACTTTGAGGTTTTATGATCTTTCTTTTGAATAATCTGCTTTTTCAGCCAAAACGTCCGGTCTACCAAGACGCAATATTACAATCATTGTATTGTGTACATTGGGCTTCTCCTTATTGTATTGGGTATATTGGGCTCCTCCTTATTGTATTGTGTATATTGGACTTCTCCTTATTGTATTGTGTATATTGGGCTCCCTTATTGTGTTGTGTATATTGGGCTCCTCCTTATTGTATTGTGTATATTGGGCTCCTTCTTATTGTATTTGGTATATTGGGCTCCTTATTGTATTGTGTATATTGGGCTCCTCCTTATTGTATTGTGTATATTGGGCTCCTCCTTTATTGTATTGTGTATATTGGGCTCCTTCTTATTGTATTTGGTATATTGGGCTCCTTATTGTATTGTGTATATTGGGCTCCTCCTTATTGTATTTGGTATATTGGGCTCCTTATTGTGTTGTGTATATTGGGCTCCTTATTGTGTTGTGTATATTGGGCTCCTTATTGTGTTGTGTATATTGGGCTCCTTATTGTGTTGTGTATACTTGGCTCCTCCTTATCGTATTCTGTATATTGGGCTCCTCTTCTTGTATTTTGTATTGTGTATATTGGGCTCCTCCTTATTGTATTGTGTATATTGGGCTTCTCCTTATTGTATTTTGTATTGTGTATATTGGGCTTATTGTATTGTGTATATTGGGCTTCTCCTTATTGTATTGTGTATATTGGGCTTCTCCTTATTGTATTGTGTATATTGGGCTTCTCCTTATTGTATTGTGTATATTGGGCTTCTCATTGTATTGTGTATATTGGACTTCTCCTTATTGTATTTTGTATTGTGTATATTGGGCTTCTCCTATTGTATTGTGTATATTGGGCTCCTCCTAATTGCATTGTGTATATTGGGCTCCTTCTTATTGTGTTGTGTATATTGGGCTCCTTCTTATTGTATTGTGTATATTGGGCTTCTCCTTATTGTATTGTGTATATTGGGCTCTTTCTTATTGTGTTGTGTATATTGGGCTCCTTCTTATTGTGTTGTGTATATTGGGCTCCTTCTTATTGTGTTGTGTATATTGGGCTCCTCCATATTGTATTGTGTATATTGGGCTCCTTATTGTATTGTGTATATTGGGCTCCTTCTTATTGTATTGTGTATATTGGGCTCCTTCTTATTGTGTTGTGTATATTGGGCTCCTTATTGTATTGTGTATATTGGGCTTCTTCTTATTGTGTTGTGTATATTGGGCTCCTTCTTATTGTGTTGTGTATATTGGGCTTCTCCTTATTGTGTTGTGTATATTGGGCTCTTGTTGTATTGTATATATTGGGCTCCTTCTTATTGTGTTGTGTATATTGCCATTATTGGGCTTCTTCTTCTTGTGTTGTGTATATTGGGCTCCTCCTTATTGTGTTGTGTATATTGGGCTCCTCTTTATTTGTGTTGTATATTGGGCTCCTTCTTATTGTGTTGTGTATATTGGGCTCCTTTATTGTGTTGTAGATATTGGGCTCCTTATTGTGTTGTGTATATTGGGCTCCTTATTGTATTGTGTATATTGGGCTCCTTTTATTTGTGTTGTAGATATTGGGCTCCTTATTGTATTGTGTATATTGGGCTCCCTTATTGTGTTGTAGATATTGGGCTCCTTATTGTATTGTGTATATTGGGCTCCTTATTGTGTTGTGTATATTGGGCTTCTCCTTATTGTGTTGTGTATATTGGGCTTCTCCTTATTGTATTGGGTATATTGGGCTTCTCCTTATTGTATTGTGTATATTGGGCTCCTCCTTATTGCATTGTGTATATTGGGCTCCTTATTGTGTTGTGTATATTGGGCTTCTTCTTATTGTATTGTGTATATTGGCTCCTTATTGCTCCTTATTGCATTTTGTATATTGGGCTCCTTATTGTATTGTGTATTGTGTATATCCTCCTTATTGTGTTGTGTATATTGGGCTCCTCCTTATTGTGTTGTGTATATTGGGCTCCTTATTGTGTTTTGTATATTGGGCTACTTATTATTGTATTGTGTATATTGGGCTATCTCCTTATTGTATTGTGTATATTGGGCTCAGGCTTCTTATTGTGTTGTGTATATTGGGCTCCTTGTTATTGTGTATATGTCCTTATATTGGTTTTGTATATCCTCCTTATTGTATTGTGTATATTGGGCTCCTTATTGTATTGTGTATATCAGGATCCTTATTGTATTGTGTATATTGGGTTCTTCTTTATTCTGTTGTGTATATTGGGCTCCTTATTGTATTGTATTGTGTATATTGGGCTTCTCCTTATTGTGTTGTGTATATTGGGCTTCTCCTTCTTATTGTGTTGTGTATATTGGGCTTCTCCTTATTGTGTTGTGTATATTGGGCTCTTGTTGTATTGTATATATTGGGCTCCTCCTTATTGTGTTGTGTATATTGGGCTCCTCTTATTGTGTTGTGTATATTGGGCTCCTCCTTATTGTGTTGTGTATATTGGGCTCCTTCTTATTTGTGTTGTGTATATTGGGCTCCTTCTTATTGTATTGTGTATATTGGGCTTCTCCTTATTGTGTTGTGTATATTGGGCTTCTTCTTATTGTGTTGTAGATATTGGGCTCCTTATTGTATTGTGTATATTGGGCTCCTTCTTATTGTGTTGTAGATATTGGGCTCCTTATTGTATTGTGTATATTGGGCTCCTTATTGTGTTGTGTATATTGGGCTCCTTATTGTATTGTGTATATTGGGCTCCTTCTTATTGTGTTGTGTATATTGGGCTCCTTATTGTATTGTGTATATTGGACTTCTTCTTATTGTGTTGTGTATATTGGGCTCCTTCTTATTGTATTGTGTATATTGGGCTTCTTCTTATTGTGTTGTGTATATTGGGCTTCTTGTTGTGTTGTGTATATTGGGCTCCTCCTTATTGTGTTGTGTATATTGGGTTTCTTCTTCTTTGTTGTGTATATTGGGCTCCTCCTTATTGTATTGTGTATATTGGGCTCCTCTTATTGTGTGTTGTATATTGGGCTCCTTCTTATTGTATTGTGTAGATATTGGGCTCCTTATTGTATTGTGTATATTGGGCTCCTTATTGTGTTGTAGATATTGGGCTCCTTATTGTATTGTGTATCTTGGGCTCCTTATTGTGTTGTAGATATTGGGCTCCTTATTGTATTGTGTATATTGGGCTCCTTATTGTGTTGTGTATATTGGGCTCCTTATTGTATTGTGTATATTGGACTCCTTATTGTATTGTGTATATTGGGCTTCTCCTTATTGTATTGTGTATATTGGCTCCTTATTGTATTGTGTATATCGGGCTCCTTATTGTATTTCGTATATTGGGCTCCTCCTTATTGTATTGTGTATATCAGGCTCCTTATTGTATTGTGTATATTGGGCTCCTTATTGTATTGTGTATATTGGGCTCCTTATTGTGTTTTGTATATCAGGCTACTTATTGTAATTTGTATATCAGGCTCCTTATTGTATTGTGTATATCAGGCTCCTTATTGTATTGTGTATATCAGGCACCTTATTGTATTGTGTATATCAGGCACCTTATTGTATTGTGTATATTATCAGGCTCCTTATTGTGTTTTGTATATCAGGCTCCTTGTTGTATTGTGTATATCAGGCTCCTTATTGTGTTTTGTATATCAGGCTCCTTATTGTGTTTTGTATATCAGGCTCCTTATTGTATTGTGTATGTCTGGATCCTTATTGTGTTTTGTATATCAGGATCCTTATTGTGTTTTGTATATCAGGCTCCTTATTGTATTGTGTATATCAGGCTCCTTATTGTGTTTTGTATATCAGGCTCCTTATTGTATTGTGTATCAGGCACCTTATTGTGTTGTGTATATCAGGCTCCTTATTGTGTTGTGTATATCAGGCTCCTTATTGTGTTGTGTATATCAGGCTCCTTATTGTGTTGTGTATATCAGGCTCCTTATTGTGTTTTGTATATCAGGATCCTTATTGTGTTGTGTATATCAGGCTCCTTATTGTGTTGTGTATATCAGGCTCCTTATTGTATTGTGTATATCAGGCTCCTTATTGTGTTGTGGCTCCTTATTGTGTTGTGTATATCAGGCCTTATTGTGTTGTGGCTCCTTATTGTGTTGTGTATATCAGGATCTTTATTGTGTTGTGTTTTGTATATCAGGCTCCTTATTGTGTTTGTATATCAGGCCTTATTGTGTTTTGTATATCAGTCCTTATATTTTTGTATCAGGCTCCTTATTGTGTTGTCCTTATTGTGTTTTGTATATCAGGCTCCTTATTGTATTGTGTTTCAGGATCTTTATTGTATATCAGGCTCCTTATTGTGTTGTGTTTGTGTATATCAGGCTCCTTATTGTGTTGTGTATATCAGGCTCCTTATTGTGTGTTTGTATATCAGGCTCCTTATTGTGTTGTGTATATCAGGCTCCTTATTGTATATCAGGCTCCTTATTGTATTGTGTATTTGGGATCTTATATCAGGCTCCTTATTGTATTGTGTTTATGTGTATATCAGGCTCCTTATTGTATTGTGTTTAAAATTCAGGCTCGTTTTTGTATTGTGTTTTGACCATCAAGCTTGTCATTGTATTGTGTATAAATCCTTATTGTGTTTTGAATATGGGGCTCAGTATTGTATTTGTACATTGGGCTCATTATGTGAGGGCTCCCATGTCACAAAAAATGGCTTCGGAGCACGCAAGTACATTAAATCATTGATTAAAAATTAGGGGACCCATTTATGTTTTGTATGTTTTTTGTGTCTTGACCATCAAGCTTGTCAATTAAATTCATGACAAATCTTATGTCCTGAATAGCAGCAAGCACAACTAATATTCACTAGTCATTATTCTACAATATACCTCTGGGCTACCAAAGCAATCGTTTCACACCAGGGCCTGTATGCCGGATAGTAGGTTTATATATATATATATATTCATGACACTATGATAATACTATCAATTTGATTGGATTCTAATAGTCTGTTAAACATTGTGCATCTTTTTTGTAAGTCTTATTGAAACATGATAAAAGGATTCTTTTCTATTCAGTCTCTCAACCATGTGAAATAATTCGCACAAAGGCAGAATCTCAAAGACATAAACAATTTTCCTGAGAACCACATAAGGAACAGAAAGATCATCTTAAGGGAGATTGATGCCAAAAAATTAGAAAACAGTACAGGCATCATAAATCGAAATCATCTTTATCGTGTACTTCAGAGCTATTTTCTGGAAAAGTTGCAGTTTTGCTAGGAGGTACATCATGGCCCCCTGGTCTCTTCCTGGCCATAAGCGGCTTCATTGCAGAGAGCATGCTGTTATAAACTTGAGGAAACATCACTTCCTGGGCAGCAAGAAGCTGTTTGATGCGATGTCGTTCCTTAAATATGAACAATTAAAGAAAAAAAGTATACATGATCAAATCCAAAGATTAAAATTTTGTGAGTCATATATATATTTACCCATTCAGTATCAGTTCCTATTATCCTTCCATAGCCGGCAGTACGACGCCAAGGCATAACTCAGTTTCTCATGCATAACAGAATACTTTAAAAATTCACTAAATTTTTTTTTTTTAACCAAATTGAATGAAATTTTCACAAATAGGAAGTAAAAAAAATCATATTTGTATGTGGATTAGTGATTTGCAATGCTATTTGCTTTCCTAAAGAGAAATAAAAATCCAAGTAAGAAAGGACTGAACATTAAGATGTACTTAGTGCCAGTCCACTTGACGGTCTAACCCGATGTTTCTGTTCTATGTGACGACCAACGGATCAGCCTGACAACTGTTCCACTTGAGTCTACTGCAGTCAACTAAAATCCACAATACTACACATTTTCTCCTCTGTGTTATACAGACTTGAGGCTGTCATTGGGTTTATTGACTAATAGATTGGTGGATGGATAATTGATTAAGAAGTATTGAATAAAAGGGGGAAACAGCAAGACGACAGACTTAGAGTTAAAACATGAAAGGAAAAATGTAGGATCCACAGGTCCTAAATCTCATTGAAAGATATAATGTGTATCTGTTTCTTTGATTCGATTCTATCCTGTCAATCGTATGTGGTGACATCAGGGTGATTTAAGAGGAAGAAGAAACATAACAGATCATAAATGAATGAAATGAATGAGAGCTCTAGTCTGCCGCAGGTCTTTACTCCAAAGCTAGTGCTTGTACCCATTTGCACCTGGGTTGAGTGGGGAAAATGCATTTTAAGTGTCTTTCCCGAGGAACGCAACGGCAGACCTAGCTAAGATATGAACCTGGGATCTCATGATCTCTGGTCTCCCAGCTTAACCACTCAGCCACTTCCCTATCATAAGACCTAGCTTAACTCTAAAAACTATCCAAGGGATTTGTTTTTGGTCACATCAACTTGGATTTTTTCTTTTTTAGCATAGTTCATTTAACAAACATTAGTATTGAAAAGTATAGAAAGACAAACCTTTGGTGCCTCAAAACATGCAGGGCAGTTTTCAGCAATGATGGGCAGTTTGTTCTATCAAGTAAACAAAAAATTTGACATTATTTCAATAAACCAGCTGTCTCAATACTCTTTTCTTGCAATCTGAATCAAATTCAACAGTGCTGGTGAAGACTTGCTTACTTATCACCACCAATATTAATAGAAAAACAAAATTTCAGGCGAAATGTCTAAAAATTACTGGATGTCGAACAAAACCAAATAAATGGATTAAGAAATGGATAACACAGATGATACAATGTAAAAAATCAATCAAGGGCATAAAACAAATCCTAGCAGAATGTACAAGACAAACTGGATTCTTTTATAACTTTTAATGATAATAAAACAGTTCATATAGGCTCATCATACCAGAATAATATCCAAAATCTACTAGTCAAATTTTTTAAATTTACCATCCCTACAAATCTTTGCTATATCTTGATTTTGAAAAGAAAAACACAATTTGCATTCTCATTTTGTAAAGATAAAACTGATGCTTGTTAAATACAGTCATGAAATATTAGAATGCTTTCCATGATCTTTAATTTGTAGACATACCTAGTGTAGTTTGATTTGATTTGATTTACCCAAATCCACAACTAAGGTGATCTCAGGGGTTTTTAGAAGGATTTCTTAATTTTGCCTGGACTGCCCTATAAACAGCCAAGGGATCTTTAACATGCAGAAAGTGTTGTGATCTGCACACAGAGCATTCTTTTTATCGTCCATCTCCGATGGGACTAGGTGTCGATCCACCTACCTTCATCAGGGAGGTAGGCTTTACTCAGAAAGAAATTGAGAAAATTGTTCAATATTACCAGGGCTTGAACTCACAACCTTTTGGTCGAGAGGCCGGCACCTTGCTTCAGGACTACCGAGTCCCCCTACCTAGTGTAGAACTATGGCAAGAAAACTGGCTAAAGAATATCAATGCACCTGTAAAAGTATGAAACATGTGATCGACTCACTCAACCTAGGTCAAGGATTCTATCGTGTTGACTGGTCTAAAGAACTTTTTAACACTTTAAAAAATGTCCAGACCAGGAAGTGACATCAGTAACAAGACTTATTTTAGTTAATTTCTATAAATGAAGAGCTCTCTTTTCATTTTGCCAATTGTTATGATTTATCCCATTCAACAGAGTTTCCCAAGATTGAAGTGAAATGCCATTCCATCATTATTGGTGTTAGGGCTGAAGCATAGTGGAAGTCACACTCAAAATATCAACAATAGGATTGAGTGACCTAAAAGTAATTACCACTGAGATAACTTTTGCTTCATAAAACAATTCTTAGATACTCATTTACTCTTTAAATGATCTTTTACATTCAGATGACATTTGAAAGAAAAAAATTGTCAACATAGAACAATAGTAACATGAATTATGAAAATATTTTACCTTCTCTGCAAAAGATCTCAAATCTGTTTCCCTCACATAAGTAAATGGCCGTATGACTCTTAAATCACCTTCTCTGGAAAAGCAAGAGAAAAATAAAAAAAATTTGAATAAGAGATCATGGAACTATTTCTCAAGTCTGGAAACAATACATGCATTTCACATATGTCTGTAGATTAAAAATGAGAAATTGAAATAAGATAAAAAGTGAAAACATAAAAAGTGACAAAGACTTGAAGGGTAAGTAAATCAAATAATATTTATATATTTAAAATGTTTTAAACTATGAACAATTTAAAAATAATACAATAATTTATGTCATATGTTTTGAGATATAAAGCTAAATAAAACCATTTAGTCTTTACTGTAAACCTCTTGAATAACCTTAAGGAATAAATAAATAATACATCCTCACAGCTACTTAAAAATTACATTGTTATATTTTTTCTTCTTCTTTTTATTCTCATTACTAAAATACAATTATTATTTCTGTTATTATTATTACTGTCACCCCGACTGTCATTATTTTTAATATCATTATCATATCATCTGACTTAATTCTTGTAGATATACAGGTCTCTTTCTAAAACAAACAACTATTTTATTTCAAGTACTTAAACTGTGTAGTGAGCCTTCATGGTGTTCATGGTGCCATTGTGCAGAAAAGACATCATAAAGCTGTTGTTGAAAAAAGATAAAGATGAGATTAATCTAACTAATGTAACCAAAAATTCTCATAATCAAATATTATGGCTGAGTATTTTCAATAACAATTCAAACCTTCATTTACTGTCTGGTCTTTTCCACACCTATTGTTTGGTGACTAAAAGTTAGAGATATCGTTCTAGCTGTCCACAGAAATTATAGACTATGTTCTTCTCAAAGCCTGTTCCAATTTGTACAAAACTTCACTCCATTTTATTAAGAAGTAAATGTGGCAAAACAGTTTCCAAGACATGCTTTACAAACGAGTTAGGTTTAAACAGTTTCCAAGACATGCTTTACAAACGAGTTAGGTTTAAACAGTTTCCAAGACATGCTTTACAAACGAGTTAGGTTTAAACAGTTTCAAGACATGTTTACAAGGTTTAAACAGTTTCCAAGACATGTTTTACAAACGAGTTAGGTTTAAACAGTTTCCAAGACATGTTTTACAAACGAGTTAGGTTTAAACAGTTTCCAAGACATTTTAGGTTTAAACAGTTTTACTTTCCTTCTTCACTGTTTAAACATTCAAAACTGGCCTTCATCAATACCACGTATACAGTACACACAAAATTACCAAAGCCCTTTTTTCTTTTAACATGCATAACAAAATCAAACATTTATCACATAATATCTTCTAAATTTGTACTTTGTATGATTAAAGCAAAATAGCTTAGACATGTGACCTTACAAAAAAAAACTAGAACATTAAAAAAAATATTTGTCTCACAAAGTGTATGAAAAATGTCAATATGATAGCACCTTGATGATATATAATACAGACATGAAATATGGAGTAAAATAACACCACGGTAATAGATCAGAGATTTAAAAAACAAACCTCACCATCCTCCCTCTCAAAATATTAAAAAATCTACGTAAGAAAAAGCTCTTACCAGCTCAAAGAAGATGAAAGAAGAGCAGAACAAATTCTATACATGGGACTGGTTTCCACAAAAATAAAACAAATAAATAATACAGACAGTTGACAGACAAATGTTGACAAAGATTGTAACTTTTTAGAAAACACATTTAAATCTATTCACCTTTCTGATAAATCATCCAAATGTTGCCCCAAAGCTAACACATTGTAACCCTCTCTTCTTGCTGCAGCATATATACGGCCCCGTTTCATACGACTACAAAAACTGCATATGGACGCACATTCATAGGGTAGATTGTTGGCTGTCTCCATAATACCTAAAAGAATAAAAAGAATAAAGTGAACATCCTTTGTATGTCAAACCATTTCGAAAGATTAAGTGTCTTTCTTAACAGCTGTGATTATTCAAATGAAAAAAACAATCTCACCCCAACAGAACTATTGAAAAAAAAGTTCTTTATCTAATAATACGACTATTCTACCTCCATGAGAATTCAGAATGGTGATATGTATGTCTCAACACTTTACCTGTTTCATTATAATACAGTGCTTATCAAAAGATGACCTGTACTCTATTTGCCCACATTCGATTCATGTTAAATCTAAAATTAAATATAAAATAGAGCAATCATAGGAATCATTTTTACAACTCGTCTCTTGACACCAGGAATTGTTGTTCATGCAATAAATGAGTAGTAATTGTTTGCACAATATATAAGTAGTAAATATATCATACACTGGGATTCATAAAAATAAGGCACATCCAAAGAAGACAGATATTCTTTCAGAGGACTCGGATCGTATGAAGGAGTTTCAGGATCAATAGTCACAGCACCAAATTCAAAGTTGATACCCTAGAAATGAAAAGATAATATTGTAATTGAATTTCGGGTGTAGTTAAATGGGAAACTGATTGACCGTTATGTTTTTGCGAGTCTAATTACTTTGCAATTAAATGCGCAAGAACATAAAAAACATTTTTCTAAAACATTAGGTATTGTGCAGGTGTAATATTTGAAAACTATGTTGAAAGTTGTACAAGAGAATGATTGTATTTCATAAATAATTGTTTCTTTTTCTACTTTTAGTGATAAATTAAACAAACATTTTTGCTCATCAATATCAAACCAGCTCTCTCTCTCTCTCTATCTCTCTCCTGTTCATTTATCTGTCTGTCTCTGCTCATTAGCAGCTTTACCTCATTTCTCATTCCCTTTTTTCTTTTTCACTTTCTTACATTTTTTATTACATATTTACATTTGGTTTCTATTGTTATGAGGCTTACTCATGGAATCTATGTGATGGATCATCACATGTCTGGCCATCTTTTGGTGCCATTGTGTCACCCATGACTACTAAATCATGCTTGTCTCATTACTGTGTAACTGAGGAAGGCCGGTTTTGCCTGAAACCTTTCTGTCTTTGTACTGTCTCTTTTCTACCTATTAGGCCTCTCTATTCAATTTCATATTTTCCTCTTTACTAGCTCAAGTAATGCATTCTAGTATTACCTTTCCCTTAGCATAGAACTTGTATTGTCGAATGTGTGGAGTAAAGAGAGCGAATCTTTTCCCCCCGACAAACAGATCAACACTCTGTCTCCATCTTGCAGCATATTGTATTCTTCAACGGCCTGTGTAAAAGATGACATAGGAAAAAGGGATAAAATGTTTGTCAACTTTCCATTCCAATTCAAAACAATGACTTGAAACAGTCCGGGAAGAATTAAAAATATCATTACACCGAGATTCCTTAAATGTACTCAGATTTATAAAAAATTTTTGTTTAAAAGTAGAGATTGAGAATAACTGGAATTGACTGAAATGACAAAAGGATACAGTGGTATTTTAATATGTACAGTCAATATATAATTATGTATAAATTCTAAAAATCATCATTAGTTTCATTTTCTTCTAGCAATGTAATATTTTTGCTGACTTACTGTAACTGTTAACTTGAAGATAGACTTAGGGGTGAAAACCACTTAGAAATCTGTTTTCTTTCCTCTTGTTGTGTATTTGAATTTGACGTTGCTTGTCTTTTGTCTGTCTTCTCTTTCACAACACTAGAGACAACATTAACAGCCACTGTGTGATGTCCATTACTGACACTAGTGACAGTCCTCACGTTACTGGGAACATTAACTTTAACAACTGTTCTATCATTGGCCAATTCACTTTTGTCAGATGTGTGAATGGCTTCAGTTTCGTCTGACAAATTTGTGTCTATAGGACTGAAACCTTGCGATACAGCATTGATTTCGATTTGAGCTCCCACCACAGAGTCTTTGGATTCACACAAATCATTTTGACTTTCAGATTTCACAAATCCTTGCTCCAAAGAGCAAGCCATTCCTTTAGAAAAAGGAACTCCTTCAGGAAACTGTTATCTGTCATGTCATGAGCTGCAGTGTAAGATATGTCAGGCATAATGTTTTGTTTAGGCCTGCTTTCAAGAGTTGATTGTAGTGATGACCTATTTTCATCGATGTTGTTTGCATTTTTATCATGATTTTTCCATTGAAATAGAAAATCTTTTAGTTCTTGGATAGCAGAATCACCAGCAAGTGTTGGCACATCTACACGTAAAGCGCTGTAGCAAGCCAGGTGGGCAGAAAGGAAGCTGTGACGGTTTACAGGCTCTTTTGAGAATTTGTTATTGAGGCAGTCATGGGCCTCACTGGGTAAAACAAACCATCTCAAGGGTTTGGAGTTATCATCAAATAATAACGTCTGATCAGGTAGTTTTATCTTGAACTGGAAGACAAAAATGACAGATTAAAAGTTTGAAATGGACAGGCAAACAGAGCAAGAAATTTGTTCTTTGTGGTAGAAAACAAGAAAACAATTTCAGCATATCTAGATGTAAAAATAAGAAAACGATTTCAGGATCAAATTATGTATTATCATTTTTAAAAATTATTTATTATTTTGTTGTTCAGATATTTACTCCTTTGTTAATAATTAAAATATTTTCATACCTTTGTTAATAATTAAAATATTTTCATAAATCCTCCTTCTTTTTCTTCATTGTTTGAACGTGAACTCTCATAACATAGTTACAAAGAAATGACAAAGATTATTGAAAACGGAAATATCAATCAAGCAATAGATATCCAGGTCCTGAAAAATAGATACAATGTATGTAAGGCCAATTGTGTAGCAGACATTGTTTGAGCGTGACATATAAAGAAACTTTTCTGTCTTATGCACTATCCCACTGATCCAGTACATGACAGAATATCTCATTATTATTGGTTCTTAAGCCACAATTTCACCCAATAAAAAGTCAAAATAAAAAAAACTTGTTACATCAAATTCATGGAGAAAGAAAGAAAGAAATATCCAGATGATGTGAAAATTTTTTATGTTAAGTCATTTGTATGGCGCCCAATCTTATGACGCTCTAGGTGCATTTATCTTGTGACGTTAGACAAGAAAATGAATCTAGATCAAATAATGCCTCCATTCACAATGTCCAGGTCAGAATCAAAGAATGAAATGTTTAAAAACGTAGCAGTGGGGGGAGTGTGTGTGTGAAAAAAAGATGTCTAGAATGAGTTAAAATAAGTAAGTAATAAAGATGAGAGGAGATAGAGAATGAGAGAGAGAGTCAGAGAGAGAGAGAGAGGATATCCTGAGGAGAGAGAGAGTCTCTTGAAGAGCAATTAAAGAGAAAGAAAGAAAACAGGCAGGGAGAAAGAAAGGGAGAGAGACGTGTGAGTATGGAAACAAGAACGAAAAATAGGATAAATGTAAGACTAGATCTATATCTCACTGGGTCTAGAAAGAAAGTAATGATAGGATAAATGTAAGATTAGATCTATATCTCACTGGGTCTAGAATGAAGAAATGATAGATAATCAATGAAAGCAAGTATCAATCAAGACAAAAATTTACACTGAAGGTGCGTAAAACAAATTTATCGATGTAATAAGTGGAGAGTAAACAACTTATCTGAAATTTCAAAAAATGCCAGTTAGACTAGCTGATGCCATCCAAGGAATCAAAATCTCAAATTATTTTCCTTGTGATAACTGAAATATCCAAGATGCTTCCGGTAAATGGTGAAAAAAAATTTTTTGTAAAAAATGTAGATGTCTACCATTGATATGCTACATAATGTGTAGAGGACTATTTGCCCGGGATAGGAAGGGGTGGGGGGGGCAGGGTTAGGGTGGATAGTTTCATGGGGGTGGTTGGGGAGGGTAGAGGATGGGGAAGGGTAGAGGATGGGGAAGGGGTCAGGGATAATCTTTGTCACTCTCCATTATATAAATTGGTGTAAGACTTACCGTCAGGGTTGATTGTGCCCAATCTTACTATAAGCGCTTTCTCTAAAGACTTCCTAGACTCAGCATTTGACCTGAGAATGCATACTTTCAGGTCATGGTTCCTCCAAAAATAGTAAAAAACTTAGAGCAATGTACATATACAACAATAAATAAATAATTAAATAAATAAATAAATGTCTTGCAATAAATAAATAAATAGTACCTATCTGAAGGCTATTTCAATTTCATCTGCGTGTATGGTGATTGATCTTAAACACCCTGACAAACTTTTTACTCCAATCAAATGGGACTAACTCCAAAGAAATCAAACATCTTAGTGTGAATAGAAATATGTATCTTTTTAGCATATGTCACTTATGGACAAATTTTCAGGGTGAGAAACTATGTTATGAGAGAAAATAGGTTCTGGTGGGAAATTTTAGCTCTCAAAAGGTTGGGGAAAAATCAAACATCTTAGGCGCTTCCCTCTGTGAATAGCTGCTCAGTAGAACAGATGGTGTCAATATGAGAACAAACTTGCTTTGTAACTTTTCAGCCTGAGTAAGGATATCCTTTGATTTCAATTTCATCTGTGGTGATTGATCTCCAAACACTGTGACAATAAAAAAGTGTAGAAATATGTATCTTTTTTCTTCCTACATGATATTCAAAATCTGTCATATGATATCCTTTGTGGGATAGTGTGATAAGTCTATGACAATAAAAAAGAGCTGTACAAATAGTCAAAGTAAGTTTTTTTTTAAAATTTGTGAGACAAGATGTTGAAACTTTTCCCCCTCAAACTTAATAAACCTTTGAAATAGCTGACAAATCTTTCTTGAGGATTCCCAAAGCGTATTTCCAAATCCAGAATAGATCCTTAAATTCTAAATTCTATTAGTTCTAATGCATTCTCTCATCAATTATTCAAAGTGTGTCTGTGGAACAAATGAGAATGAGCATTTATCCTTCACATTTCCACTAACTGTTAAAACATCTCATGTACAACTCATAGTATTATTTTATTCATCTCTTGTTTTTTCTCATCATTTATATTTACATGATTATTATTCATGATTTTTTGCACCCATTACAACAAAATAAAGGATTTCAGTCATCAGGTAAATTATTCAAATAAAAGAAACTGTGACATTAAAAATACTACTTTTTTCGCATCATTTAAATCACCTGATGAGAGGCAGGTAAAGGCCCTCTTACTACTGGCATGGGCTGATGGTAGGACATCTTGCCAGATGCATAAGATATGTGCCCAAGCCATTTACGGTCTTTAAAAGTCTGAAAGGAAAGTAAAATACATACTAAAAAGAAATGCCAAAAATCACTGCAATCACACTTTATTTTTGATTATTATAAAAAATGTAGTAAAACTGTCAAGTGATTCAATATCAATGTCTAGGTCAGTACCTAAAGTTGAAAAAGAATTTGTTTGATAAGATAACACATCACTTTTGAAGTCGCTGTAACACTTCTGTGTCATTGGTGCTATCAAAAACGGATCACTGTAACACTCTTATCTACAGTTGCATAAGTGACAAGTTAAAGAAACTGCAGACGATTCAAAATTGTGCCTCTAAAATAATTTTCAGGAAGAGAAAACATGATCAAGTAACACCACTTCTTTAATCCCTCAATTAGCTTTCAGTTATTCAAAGAATCGACTACAAAATTGTGACAACAGTTTATAAATGCCTCAATGATTGTTCATGTAATCATTTGAAAAAACTTATCAACAACAACAAGTGCCACGTTAGGCAGCTCTGGTCATGATCTGATGAAACCACTCTTAAAATCCCAAGAGTAAACTTCAAATTATATGGTGAGTGCAGCTTTGAATATGCTGCACCTACGGTCTATATCATTCTCCATTGGGAGATCAGAGAGAAAAGAAGTTTAAAATCCTTTAAATCTGCCCTTAAACATTTTTTTAATGCCTTTAGATAATTTTATCTTAGATTTTTACACAATGATTAATTAAATACATGTATGACATTTTTACAGTTATTTATCCCTTTACCATATTCTTAATCAAACATCTAAAATTGTATTTATTGTTTTACTTTGTATATACATTGTACATGTTAAAAATGTTAACATAATGTAAACATATGTATGCATGAAATATTTGCATGAAAGATAATTGTGATGCTCTTGGAGGTTAATTCTAAATCAGTTGAAGCACTGTATAAATGTACCTTATTATTATCATTATGCATAATCAAAGACCAAATCATAACGTCCAAGGTGTCTCTACATGCCATTCTTTAATTAACAGGTTTTATGCAAGTAGAAACCCAAGTTTAAACATCATATTAAGTAACATCCTCAAATTCCAGTCACAAAAAATTGTTTTTTATTTTCAAGTCCAACATCGTATTAAGTAACATCCTCAAATTACAGTCACAAAAAGTTGGTTTTTGTTTTCCTTTTTTTGAAATCTTAAAAATCGAAACTAAAAAATGTAATTGATAATGAAACAGTGACAAAGGAAGAAAGATCAAAAAGTCTTCATTTACGAGTTTGTTTCATTCACTATATAGTATGATATATACCTGAAACTGCTTGTGTCTCCATTCACCCGTTTCTGGATTGAACAAGTACTGGAATAAACAAATCAGCCATAAGCCATAAATCACATCACTAAAACATTAAATAATGGACACAATGGTCCATGTGTAAGCTTTGCAATTTTCTGATTTCAAAACTGTAATGCATATATTTCTCATAAAAAAATAGTCAACATGCACTTGTGATTATCAATAAAGCTTTCACAGCATCTCATTATCGATCATCTTTTAATTGTAGGGCTTGAGTGGATGTTTCGACCCATAACATGTTTTTTCAGTCCTATGAAAACCACTTTTTATACCTGTGGTAACAATTTCCATGCATGTTCAGCGACAAGAGTTATAGCTTCCAGTACAAAGTCTACACTTTCATCGTCAAGGAAATAAGGTAAATTGATCCGCACAAAACCAGGTCTGAAAAGGATAAATATATTTTGTAAAGAATTGACAAGATTAAGTTATGGAAGATTTAAAAAGTTGAACAATGGTGTTTACTAAAGACTAATTTTTTTTATAAAAATCAAGAAAATACTCATTAAAAGCAAGAAAACATTAAACAAGCAAAGCTATGTCACACAATGCAGAACTAGGAAAAAACTGGTCAACTTTGATACAGTGGTGTCCGCCTATGAATCCCACCCTTGGGAGACACAAACAGCAAGTTCATAGGTGGATCCGGTTCTAACGCAAACTCTGGAATGCTTTGTAGTTTTGCTTCATTATTCATGTGTCTTTTATTGGTTATGCCCCTTGACCTTAAAATTTTGGCCAGACCTCAATTTTTTTACATGCATATTGTTTGTTCTCAGCTTATTATACATGTAGTAGGTATTTTTTTTTTCTATATTGTTTAAATATGTTTATTATTAGATCTACTATCATTCGCGTAGTTGCCTTGCCTCCACACCGCAGCATGTGAAAGCTACATAATTTGTTATTGTCTGTCGTGCCTGAGGTGCCAAGGCGTGTTAACAGGTGGGCAGAGTGGGTGGCAAGCCCTCCTTGTGTCTGTCAGTTGGCGCTGGTACACCTATCTGATGTGCTTATATCACCTACTAGTGTTTGGACCAATACAATAGACGTCCCACCCTCCTTTCTATGAATCGCAACATATTACAGGTTATTGGAAATTGTAAGCATTAAATTGAGTGTGGATTTTTGTTTTCATGACTCTCATCTCACAATCAGACCACGTTCTAAGGTGGACTGGGCCAGGACTAGCGGGATCTGAAGGGGGTAGTTTTATACAAGGAAAAGTGTGTGCCATGGAAATAGCAGGTTTTGGGTCATGCCACTGTATTTCGTCACCTAAAAACTACAAGCTGATATCTGATCCTCACAAGTGAATGACTTGTAAAATATGTTTCAAATATAATTTCATGATTACAGTCATCTAGGAATATAGCTCAGTACAGGTGGTAATTTGTTAACATTTGTCTTCTGACCCAGAAATCACATAATGATTTGAAAGCAAAGACAATGCTCAGATCAAATATTACATAGTTGCTCAAACTAGACTTATGAAAACAATTTGCTCTTTCTAAATCAATATTATCATTATCTTTATCATATTATTATTACTAACATCATTATTTATTATGTTGTTATTATTATTATTATAATCATTATTATTACCATTACAATAGTCTCCAAGAAGAGGTTATCAAGTTTATTTTTTGCAGGAATTGACTCTTTAAACGCAACAAATCGAACACGAACTAAACAAAAACCTGTAGCTTTTTGGCAAAGTTAAGCCAGCTGTTGTTGCATTTTGAGGGGGTAATTAGCATTGTAAAATTCGGTTACATAAAAAACTATGCATTAGACGAAGCATGCATTTTGGCGGAGACTTTTGTACTAGCTGTAGGCCCTCAGCAATGCCCGGTTATATTATTTTTTTCTGAAGAAAATTTTTATTTAATCTTTTCTACACCCTGAAAGTGAATAATAATTATCACCATTGGATGCTTTGCATAATTTTATCCTACAAATCCCTCTACAAAAATTAAAACGATAACCAAAAAAAAAGAAGAAAAAAAAAGAAACTTTTTTTGTCTCATGCTTGCAAATGCAGATTGACTGATTCTTATGACTTCAGAATCAGATGTAGATTTTGACTTAGATCTTTAGGTCGGTAACTATATTATTATTATCTAGATCTAAACTTAATGTCATCTTCCTACACTGCAGATAGATAATTAGAGCTACATGTTGATCTTCTGGTTGGTAATGTAAGATGCAATTCGATAACATTTTAAGGCTTATTTTGGATGGAATCTGAAAGGGGAATTTATGTTTATCATTTTTTCTTCTTGAAAGGACAATTATTCATAAATGACTTGAAATTTGAAAAAGGTTGATTGTGAAATATAGCTATCAAAGACAGTTGAGGTCATTGAAGCGTTTTTGGTTTCTGAGAACCCGCCTTTGCTTAAAAAAAGTGAATTGTTAGCAAAACAATTAAAAAATTAATTAATTAATAAATCAACCCAAGAAACTATTTCATTGTTCTAAAGGTCAAAGGCCCATGTATAGCCCATTTGTAACCTTTAACATTTTAGCCTAACCAGTTGAAAAATACAGACGCTAAATCGGATCGCATTTTTATATATATATATATATATATATATTATCAACAACACAAAGTTCTTCAATCTATCACAAATATTTACCTGATGAATTCAAGATGAGAATATTCACCGATGCGCCTTAAATGGGTTCTATCCAGGTTACTGTAAATATTGATATAACATAAAATAAATTATCGTAAATGTAAATTTTTTCACTAAATGTAGTAGTGAAGTGTAGGTGAAAAAACATCCTGTTTCTCCAAACCAAATACAACTTTACTCATAAACACATACAAAAACCAATTTTTGAGTCACAATGAGTATGCTGATAACTCAGCCATGAAATACAGTCCCAAAACTTTCTTGCCCAACTGCTACCCTTTTAATAAACTTAATATAACAACATAAATTCTAGTCATAAATCTGTATTTATCTCAAGACTATGAAGTTGTTTAAGGACATAGTAAGTAATTCAATCTATACATTGTCAGTATGAACACAATTATCAGAAAGGTAAATTTTCTAGAAGTACACTACAAACAACAAACAACGAGCATTCACATTCATGCAAAGAAAATTAAAAAATTCAGTATACCGGTACCTGTCTTCCACCAAAAGTTTTTCAAATTTTTCACTAACTGATTCCTTCATTCCAAGAAGATCCTGAAGAAATTATAGATGAACAAAAATCAACTGTGGAAGTCAAAACTCATGTACCATAAAGAAAAAACAAATTTAAATGTTGGGAAAATAAGCAATACATATATGGACATTTTATCGGATAGAGAGACCTAAATGAAAATATAATAGCAAATGATATGTTGAGATCCATTCCAGGAGCATAGAAATCTGGAGTAAAAGTAAATCACTTGACATTCTCACCAAGAATATTATTCTGATTTAAATCAGCCAATCTTTCGATATTTCATAAAAACTTTCTGAATCCCAAACGAACAATTTTTTTCTAATGCAAACTCCAAATTCAATTCTATCTAGATTTCTTTCCAGTACCTAGCAATATCATCAAAGAAAAAACCCTTGAGGCTAAAATATACACTAGATTCTTAAAATTCATTTAAATTACAAGTTTTTATTTTCAAGCTAAGACAATGATCAGACAAATGTTGCTTATCTCATATGAAACAGCTGTTTAGAGAGATGACCTACTACAATAATTTTCAACATTTTACCGTTACCAATGCATACATCATGATTGCTACTTTATATCGATAGGAGCATTGCTCATCACAGAACGAAGCTTTCCTTTATCATCCCTCTTTTTGATACTGACTCCATCCAGCAAATTACATCTTGTAGGACTTTTTTTTTAAAAGAAAAAAAGAAAAGAAGTATGACCAACCATTGCATAAGGACCAGCACACGCACATCCGCCTCTAGACTGGATGCCAAACAAGTCATTCAAGATAGCGGCCACAAAATTGTGATGGAGAAATCTTCCTGTCATGGGATGATAGACAAGGAAGGAAAAGATAGGCAATCTGTCTGTTGTGCCTAGCGATGGCCCCAGAATGACTAAATTTGGGATGTTGAACCATGCTGCTGTGGCTTTCCTGTAGGAACACGAATAAAGATGTTATACATAAGGGACAGACAAATAGCTTGGAAGGCAATACAAAACTAAGAATCAGGGTTTAACTAACTTGTTGCTGCAACCATTTTCTTCAGTAATCTTCCTACCACATTGCATATTTATTTCATTTGGACGTATGAAACGAGATTGAAGAGTACATTGAAATACAAATAATTTTTCAGCTTCTGATACTGTCTGATGCAAGGAAAGAAAAAGATACCCCTCTCTATTCTATCTATGAAATCATCCTATCTCCCCCCCAAAAAAAAAAAAGAGCAAAAGCTATGAGAATTAAAAGTAAAAGTAAAATCATACAGACAAAAGAATGCCCTGCCGAGTGCCTATCTCCTACCACCGACATACCCCACACACACTATATGCAGGTGTGAGATTCCACCAATATATATCTGGACAAAAGAAACAAATGGTTTCACAACAAAATACAAAGTATAAGCAAATCTTTCAAAGGAGACGTCCATTCTTAAAATGAGTATGGCAAAACAGACCTTAACATTTCAGCATCTTTATTGTCGATTAGATCAGCTCCTAATGATTCTTTAAGTTGAAATATCAGCCCTGCTCTTATCGAACCAACAATGGATGGAGTTCCACCTTCTCCTCATTTCAGGTTCTTGTAGATATCGATGACTATCCTTCGTACTTTATATTTACAAAGAAATTAAACAAAACCAACAGTCAAAATACTGTTTTAAACGAATAAAAGCCCTGAACAAAAGAATTGACAATAGAATATTTTAATAGTAAATTACTTGAAAAGACTAAGATTTATAGAAAGAAACGTATAAGGGTAAAAACCAATATTTAAATTCAAGAAAAGAAATATAGTTCTTTTGCGTCATAACAAAAAAATACATTAATTGGACTTAAATGTTAAAAAATAAACTTTGTTTAACCGTATCTGGTTTCATTTCATCTATAAAAATGTAAACTTGATAGACTTGAATTCCTAATAGAAATCATAATATATTCTGCCATTACAAGGTAATATAAAATAGTGTAAAACTTTTAATATTTATATCGTGACAAAACCCGGACAAAACATAACTCACAAAGAAAACAGTTCCTCCACCAGGTTCTTCAGGGTGGGATGTTGAAAAAGAGATTTCTTTTGCAATAAGGACACCTACAAATGGAAAATAGAAGACTATGAAGCTGCAGAAAAAGACCAAGACATTGTTGATACAGGAATTAACAGAGAATAAATCTTAACTAAGAGGGTAACCGAGATAATTAATGAACCATGATCACACCCTGGAGCTTAGTATTATACACTTGGTATGATTTTGACTCTTTTATTTGATTTGAATTTACCCACATCCACAACTAAGGTGACTTTGGAATTTTTACTTGAAAAATCGAGATAATCTTTCATCAGGCCTTGAACCCAGGACCATTTTGGTTGAGCCCGACACCTTGCCTCTGGACTACTTACTGTGAAGTGACAGAGACATCACAATTTCAGGTGGGTGGGAGTGGGGTCTGGCCAAAGGGACTGAAGAGAAGTACATGTACTGCACTAGAAAAAGCAGAATACTCTATATTGTGTATTATACGGAAGAAAGTCAAAATGTTTTTTTTAAATACTATACTGTATGAGGTTATTATTCCTCACCTGGACAATCAACACCACCAACAAATTTATGCATTGAAAAGTATACAGCATCTTTTTGTCACCAAACGCTGGCTTGAACTGTAGAAAATACATGTACAGGGCAAATTAAATTCAAGTTTTCTTGATGGTCAGCTTCTGAATGAAGAAAAAGTAGTCTTCAGGGGTATCAATGAATTATGCTGAGTTAAAGAGCAGCTCAATTTTGCTTTCAATAATTTGTTTGTAAAAGAAAGAATTTGCCCTTTTTTGAACATTTGATTACTTAGCATGGTTTCTCACAGATTGTACCGACTATTCAAAATGTCTCAAGTCTGTCGATATACCCATTAAAAATATTGAATACCCATAAAAATGCAAGCAATTATATTTTGACAGATTGCTTATATTGACTTTCTCTTAAAATAGGTCTTTTATGCTAGTTTACTTTTGAGAAAAGAAAACAGTTCGCGTCTGATCATATCCATATGGAAAAAAAAAATTGATAAGGACATACTACTAAAAATAAATCTCATGTTTATCTTATCTTACCCTCTAACAAAAGGATTCATGTCAATTTCAACGTAAGGAGCAGCAGCAGCATAATCCCAAAAAGCAAGAGCGCCATATGTGTGTAAAAGGGCAGTGATGTCATTGACATTTGTTAGGACACCAGTGACATTTGATGCTGCACTGAAAGCTCCAATAAGTTGACCATCAAAGTCTTTTAACATCTGTGAGAAAAGCAGGATAGTTGAATTTAAATGAAACATAAAACAAAAAGAAGGAAAACGCTCCATAATCTGATCAATTGACTCTCAAAGAAGCAGAATTTACATACACAGAGTATTACAATTCTAATTTCTCTTCCTTCTTCCCTTTCATGTCTGTGAAAACACCCGCCTTCGGAAAACCAATACACAGCTCTGATTTAATTATTATTTAATCTCCTTCCCTTTATCGTATATTTCATTTCATTATTTGTTGTTGCTGCTTTTTGTTAACATTAATAATGCGAATGAATTTTAAAGCTCCATATTATACTCTTTCACGTATCAGAAATCGATCGATAATGAACAAGTTTGCAGATCCAATTGCAAAATGTTTACAAAACATTTGCTCATGAACAGTAGGTTAATTGAGGCAAATTCTTTCTTCCATGAATTAATTTGTCTTTAGAGATTTTTACATTTTTATGTTTTAGTTAGCTACTAAAGAAAAGCTCTTTACAAAATTTCTTATTAAAAAATCCAATTAACTATTATTGCAATATAATGGTTGTTTTTAGCAAGTGTTAAATGCAAAAAAATTGACCTTGCTGAATCCATGAATGACCTGATTTTAGCTCATAACACACTAGGCACAGGAAAAGTCTTATAGCTAACAACTTTATAGTAAATTTACTCACAAAAGTCTATACATGGGGCATAAAAGCAGTCCAAGCTTTCTTTCTTATAGTCTAAGCAATTCTTGTGGAACCTGTGAACTGTGAATCCACTTTATAAAGAATATTATGGTCTCTTATGTTATTAGCCAAAAAGGAGTATTATATTGGCAAAAATGTTTCCTTCTTAATCCTATTTTTGTGTATCATCATGACTAATATTCATAATTTTGATTGTGCTCAGTCTCATTCATGCATTGATATTTGAATTAGAAATAATGTGACATTTTACATTGGAGAAAAGTCAACTTGAAGAAGCAAAGCTGCCAACCTTTTCAAATAGGAAAACAGACTCTGATCACGCAAACTAATTCTACCTTGCACAATGGCTAGTAAAATGTCAGAAAAGTTTGATGATTTAACTTGAATTTTAGGCTAAAAAAAAATAAAAATTCTGCCAATCGCTGACGTTTCTGGCAAATTGTGACGATGATATTGCGAACTCAGAATGGTGTCTCTGGACTTTCATCCCAATCTATCTGAGTCTCTGTCTTTAAAACTTTGGGTTTCTTAAAAAAAATACACTTAAACGTCATATGAAGGTAAATACAGACTTATGGACTCAAAGCTAAAATAACGTACTAAATCTGTTTTTTACATACTGGTTGGCAATTATGAAGAAGCAATAAGTTTATCATGTGCATAAGTCAAGTTATCATGGAGACATGTTCTTCATTAATGAATAATGAAGCAGTTTTATCGAACCAAAGATGTACAAGAAAACACATTACAATATATCTTCTCCAATGTATGGTATTAAGCTCATTTTCCTTCCACAACATATTAAAGCAGATCATATAGTAGAGGCACCATGAATCAATAACATGTGAGGGCACATGGAATCTATAGATTATTTAGTTCTGATACTGTGGTCAAGGGTTATGATGGAAAGCATGAGCTTGATTGAGGGCTTTTTTGTATAGACTCAGCCTTTGCATGTATACTCGAATAATTGTATGTCAATATATGCTATATCATTCTTTGTAATTAAATGAACAAACTTTACAAATGATAAAAACAAAACCAAGTAAAAGATAATTGACATACTTTCAAACATTCCTCAAGCTGTTTGACATTTACTTTTCCTGAGTCTGTTTCAGAAATCCTGATGACCTAAACAATCAGACAAAGTGAAAGAGAGAATGAATAAACTTTAAAAACAAATCTCCAATAACAATAAATTTATAAAATCAAAAATTATAATTAAAAATATTAATGGTCAGAGATTTCTTTTACATATCATCTTTTAGAACTGTGAAAGATTATAACTATTTCAGTCATTTAAATCTGTGCCACAAATCATGGTCGCACACATCGATGAAAAGAAAAAAGAAAAGTCCACTTACTTTTGCCCCAGCTTCAACCCAGGGGAGAATATTTGAATGATGCTCATAAGGTCCAGTGAAGACTATCTGTAAGGAGAAAAATCCCTCATGTTGTATTTTTTTCAAGTCCAAGACTGAAAATAGGGACTAAGAACTAAAAATGATGATTGCCATTATAAGTCAAACATCTGATAATCTAATAAATAGAAAGTAAACTCAATGATAGCCAGAATAGATAATCTTTAAAGCATGAAAAATGTAAATATTTCGTAATATCACAAAAGTATTTGTTTTTCTTTCTTACTGTGGATTTGGTGAGGTGTAACGCATGTATCAGCTTGTTAATTGCCCCTGTTGCACCACTCCCAGCAAAAATAACAGAATCGTGTTCACTGGCATTACAGGCATTTCTGACAATGTCTCTGAAAGAAAATGTTTTGGTTCCCATCATGAGCCTGTTCATCATAGAGACACACTACATATATATTGAAGAAAGGAACAAAGTGATAGAATATTAGGGCAGTAGTTGTGGTGATAGAGGACGATCGTAACACTAGTAAAATAAAAGTGGTGTATATAGTAAAATGATAGTAGTAGCATTAGCAAACAGTCGTGACATTAATTAAATTATGCAACATGTGTTGGGGGAGGGGGGGGAGGTGAGAATAATTAAATAAGAACTATTAGGATTACGTATGATTATCTTTTAATGTCTAGATTTGTATTGCAAAAAAAAAACAAAAACAAAACAAACAAATAACACCAAAAAACCCAAAACAACCCCCAAAAAAAAGTCAAAGGATGTCATGACAATATTCAACCAATCTTGTGTGATGTAATATTATTCATAGAAAAGTTTCAAAACTGACATAAACGGAACAGAGAAACCTAATTTACACCTTTGTTGTGAAACATAACTGAATTGACAGACTTAACTCTTAGCACCACAGACCTTGCTTCATGTCTGAAAAGAGTTGTTTGGAGTGAAGTAATACTTGTAGTAGTATGAGTGTTGCCATACTCTGGTAGAACTTCATTATTAATGTAGTCTTCAATGAATCTGAGAGCTCTGAAGATTGAAAAGGTGTAATTATGGGCAAAACATTAATAAATTTTATAAAACTGTTGTAGCAACTACAATCATAATAAATCATCAGCATCATTATTTCGTCTTCTGCTTCTTTTTCTGCTTATTATTATCATCATTATAATGTTTATTATATTTTTATTATCATCAATATCGTCATCACCATCATCTTTAATATTATCATTATCATCGGTAGTATTACAGTCAACATATACATTATGACCTACATATCAGAGAATTGAAGGGGTCAGTTGTATAGTGTGCCCATGTTCGTTTTCATGTAAAACAAGACAGAGAGATAATCTAGGGAATACATGGAAATCATATGTCCTGAAAAGTGTGAAAATGATATGATGAAAATGCATCACGTTTACAAGCGTTTGAAATTTGAATTCCCAAAGCCAACATGCTTTTTGGCATTTTCCTCTAAATGACGTAATTGTGACTAAGGCACATTATTTGAAATGAGCCCTTCAACTCCTATAGTCGACTCTGCTTATAGTGAAGTCGGTTGTAATGATCTTTGGATGCAATGATCTTTTTGCCTCGAACAGGCACAGATGTCATTAAACCTCTATAAAAATTAGACGGTTGTAATGACTTCAATATATCCATTGGGACCGTTGTAGTGAAGTGAATTTTCTCCCCTGTCCTCTACAGTCTATAGCAAGAAGTCAACATGATAAAATTTCACCCGACATTGGTTTAAGATAACAAGTCAAATTAGCCCAACAATTTATCTAAATAATATACAAGTACAAGTACAGTATGCCTTCATTTATGCCTAGACTTGTGCTTGCTTATTAGTATTACATTCTACGTAATGCAAGTGTCTATTTCCTAAGTGACGTAGTGCACACATGCACGACTGAAAATGAGAGGGGATGGATAAATAAAACTGTCAGTCCATCTTGCCCAAGAGAATAGAGACTAGCTGGAATACGACACTGCTAGATCATTCCTTTTGTAGCTTGCCGACAGTGCACATAGTGCACCCATTGCTTCTCTTTATTATCACAGTAGTTACTGTACATAGCGCTTATGTCCCTTGGATTTGTAGTTAAAACGGTTGTATTGAACTACAGATGTAGTGACCTTTTTCTGCTCCCTAAAGGACATTGCTGTCATACTAGTGTAGTCGACTGTATTTATGAAATTCTTTCTTTATTTTTCTTTATCAGCTCCCATTCTACCTTCCAGTGTATGGGTTTAGATGCCCGAAATAATCTTTCTCCTGGCTGCCCTGTCCTGACATTTTTTGCTTCTTTCCGTGAAAGCTAAATTTCTTTGCTTTAATGCCTCTTTCATATTTTCTTCCCACTTTCTCCGCGGTCTGCCTTTTTGTCTTTTACCTTGAGTTTTAGCACTGTATTCTGATTTAACTATTCTACTGTCATTCATTCTGTTAACATGCCCAAACCATCTCAGCTGATTTATTTCTATCTTAGTTTTTGTGCCATCTGCTTTGGTTTGATCTCTTATTGTTGTGTTTCTGATTTTTTGTCTCTTTTAGTTTTCCTTACTACTACTTAGATATTTGATTTCAGCTGCCTGTACTCTACTGTATTCTCTACAAATGCCTTTCCTAGATGGTTATATATGCACTTGCCTTATTGATTCTCTGGCTGATTTCTTCTCTTAGTTTTTCTCTCTGAGTTAATCATCAATCCTCTTTGAACTTGTTCTAAATTCTCCTGCCCAATTTAAGATTTTGTGTTTTAGCTTCCCAAGTTACTAGCATTGTTTTGGTTTTTTGCATTTACTCATTCCTCTTGATTTAATTCATTATTCACCATTTGATATTCGACTGAAGGTTCCAAACAGAACTAAATCATCAGCAAATGAAAGCAATGCTACATTTACTGGTTTGAGCTTCCACATACCAACATTCATTTTCTTCGTTTTTGAGGATGCCTTTGCAACTGAATCCATAAATGTGATGAACAAAAGAGGACTTAGGATACAACCCTGTCTTACTCCTATATCTTCATCAAATTCTTCAGATACATCTCCAGCTGTACATATTGGTTTATTGTAAAAACTTTTAATTGCTTCTATTAAATTTTGCTCTACATTGTGTCCTTTTAATAAATGCCATAGTTCGCCCTCTTCACCAATGTCAAATACCATTTCTAAGTCAATAAAACACAGGTGTAAGTTAATGTTTCTCTCAAGGAATTTTTCTATTATTTGTCTATTGTAAATATGTGGTTTTGTAGACTTCTTCCTGGTCTAAATCCACTCTGATGTTCTTCAATTTGATCCTCTACTCTTTTCCTTAATCTCATTTCCAGAATCCTTGCATACATTTTCCCTGGTATGTTAAGTAGTGATATCCTTCTATAGTTTGAGCATTCCATAGTTCATCCTTTCTTGTCTATTGGTACTATCATTCCCCTTTTCCCATCGACTGGCACCTGTTTGGATTTCCATGCTTGTTGGCATATAGCATGTAGTAGTTTGTCTGCCTATCTCCCTTGATCTGCTCCTGGGGCCTTTTTCTAATTTCACTTTTCTTATAGCCGTTTGAAGTTCTTCCATCGAGATATCTACATCTTCAGCTGTCTCATCTGGATTGCTTGTTACTCATACTAATTGATCTGTACTCCTTGTTTCATATGTTCTGGAGGAATTATGTAATTGTTGAAAATATTTTCTGCCCGTTTCCGCTTGTCTTCTTTCATTATTTCTCCTTTGGCATTCTTAATTTGTCATATTGGGTATGCTTTGGTCTTTCTCATGCTTTTCATTGACCCCCAGAACAGCTTTTGATTTCCTTAATAGCTTTCTTGAAGTCTTTGTCCAAACTCTTCCCACTGTTCCTGTTTTTTTATTTTCCTCACTTCCTTTATAGTTCTTTTACTTTTATTCACGTAATCTATCCTATCCTCTGGCCTCTTTTGGTTTCTTCCAGGCATCCTTCTTCTCTTTGATCTTAGTCTTGACATTCTTATTCCACCATGCTGTTCTTTTCCTACCTCCTTTAATTTGTTTCCTACTACAGACCTCTTCAGTACAACTAAGGAGTATGTCTTTATACATTTGCCACTTTTTCTCCTATTGTGTTATCATTCAGATCCATCTGCCGTTCACTGAAAAATCTTTTTATCCTGGATTGGTATATATCTGTTTTACTACTGGTTTATTTAGTTCTTTTATTTTGAGTTTATTAACTTTCTTTTCTTTCCTTTTCTGTTTGTTTTCTTCAGTCAGTAATCTCATTTTGGCAATCACTAGGTGATGATCACTGAATATTTCAGCTCCTCTGTTTACTCTTTCATCCAATGTATTGTTAAAAAAAAGGGAGCCGCTAACTATTATGTAATCTATCATTGACTTTTCACATCTGTCTTATTTACTCTTGTATATTTGTGGATATCTTTATGAGGAAAAAGATGTTGGCTATTTTCATGTTATTCTTTAGGCAAAAACATATTAGTCTCTCTCCATTTGGAAAAGTTGTTGTCTCTCTTTCTTTACCTATTACTCCTCCTGATGTTTCTACATTGTTGCCTACTCTAACGTTTAAATCTCCTAAAACCATTAGTTCCTGTTTGGGTTTGAGGTTCTCTGCAGCTATTTGTAAATCATTTTCTAAGATATCTTTTCCTTGTTTGGTGGCATCTTCGTTTGGTCCAAAGCTACTAATAATTTAATTTCTCTTCCTTTTGGTTTAATATTTACCTCTCATAGCCGTGGGCTTATAAATTTCCAACTTTCTAGTAGTTTTTCTTGCCTTTATGTATTAGGATGCCTACTCCTGCTCTATCTTTGACATCTACTTCTGAGAAGATTAAAGTATGATTTGGTCCTTTGTTTTCTATTCCTTGTCCTTTTTTGTTTATTTCTGTAATAGCCAAAATGTCTACTTTGAATTTTTCCATTTCTTCAGCCAATTTTAACCTTTTTTCCTTTTATTGCCCTAATATTCCATGTTTCAAAGATCACAGTCAATGTTCTTTTCCAGAGTCGTCTTCGAAAGTTCAATCCGGGCATATCATCATATCTTTGAATTAGTTTGTTTTGGATAAGCAGGGAATTAGCCCACTGTGCCCTAGGTAGATGTTGGGACTGCCACCTTGAGGCCCCTTACCGGGCCCTGTTATTTTCTGTCAGGGTTAACTCCCATAGCCTTTGGTCACCCAAGACCATCCTGCAAGGCAGCAGGTTGCTATTTTCTGTCAGGGTTAATTGAACTCCCTTAGCCTTTGGTCAACCAAGACTGGCCTGCAAAGCAGCAGGTTGTTTTCTGTCAGGGTTAACTCCCTTAGCCTTTAGTCAGCCAAGACTCACTTGCAAAGCAGCATGAGTCTCACGGAGGGCAGGGCTGTCTAATCTCCGTACAGGTGCTTACCTTCGACTGCCCGGATTTATGAAATATATATATATAACATACTATAACAAAACAATCCTTACCTGCCAGAGGCTACAAAGTCAAGGTACAAGGCTGAGGAAAAATATGCATAAAAAACAATAAAGAAGTTTCATACAGAATCAACAAACAAACTAGCTAACAACAATTCAAGATATTTAAATATAATTAGGGGAAACTGCCTGTGACAGAAAGTGTATACATATGTGACAATTGTCTTTTATGGTTAACATCAAGGACAAAGAATAGTGTACTGTCTTCTTAATTTGAAAACATCTTATACCAGACATGCTAATCTTTTGAAGATCAAATATCTCAACTGTATGACACCAAAGTTGTTGCATTTTTAATATCTGTAATCTCAACTGTATGAAACCATTCTCATCCCACAAAAAACATTTATAAACAAATAAATATAAATAAAAGATTCTAAAACAATAACAATTTTGTTTTAAACTTCTGATCATCGAGAGAGAGAGAGAGAGAGAGAGAGAGAGAGAGAGAGAGAGAGAGAGAGAGAGAGAGGGAGGGAGGGAGGGAGGGAGGGAGAGAGAGAGAGAGAGAGAGAGAGAGAGAGAGAGAGAGAGAGGGAGGGAGGGAGGGAGAGAAAGAGAGAGAGAGAGAGAGAGAGAGAGAGAGAGAGAGAGAGAGAGAGAGAGAGAGAGAGAGAGAGAGAGAGATTACATCTGATCTTTCTTAATAGGCCTAGTTGATATTAGACAAAACCAAAACATGGAGCAGAAATTTCAGGCTTTAACTATGATGTGAAATTGGTTGAAAAAAGCGCAACAAAGGTAGAACTAAAAGTAAAATCACAAATGAGACAAATTCTAAAACGATTACGTTTGAATGATAAAGAATGGAGACAATGTCTGACAAATTGATAGCCCAGTTGTGCAGGAAACGATTTAAGAATGAAAGTTTCAACAACAAAAAACAGCATCACTAAATGGCCACATCTGTTGTGCCCTATGAGAAATCTTGTCTGGTTCCAAGATGGAAAAAATATGATCACGATATTTCATAATAATAAGAATTCCAAGACTTTTCCAAGTCTTAATTTCTTCCAACCAAATTCCAAGACTTTTCCAGTTTTCCAAGATTACGAACCCTGTAGATCTAGTTAGAAGGCTGTCCCAAGTTTCGGTTGAGGACGCGTTAAAACAAAGCTCTGTTACTGTAACTCACAAAAGTCGAAATTTAATGACACTTGTAGTTTCGAAATCAAAATTGAATGAGCTTTCTATTGGTGGGCTTGTTTTCTTTGAGTTTCTTACAAGTGGCTCTACGGAGCGATTAAAAAGTTTAATCACCTCGGATGAGCCCTTATCTTTGACATCAATGAGAGTAATGGGTATCATTGTACAGTTTATTTTTAGCACAATCTGATTCAACCACTCAGAACCGACTATCATTCATTGAGCTATCGCGTAACACAAAGAAAGAGAGAGGGGTGTCTAGCGAGCTGGTTTTTCACCGGTTCGCCACTGGCTTTCACGTCTGACCACCATGGTTTACTAGAGTCTGAGAGCACAAGTGTTAACACATTCCCTATCACAACACATATAGTTGGAAAGGGCTTGAATACAGCTTTCCAATGGTGTAAGCCATATTATGGTACTACATTGTATACAGGAGAGGAAGCAACGTGAACAGGGCCTGAAAATTAGTTAAATCTTCGACTCGTGCTTGGGTCAATGGAAAGTCGGGGCAGTTTGGACAAGCTATAAATTATAATACTATAGATCTAACTGAACTGAACAGTTGACATATATCTAGGCTAAATTTTAACTCTTTTAATGTGATCAGAACTAAATCTAGGTACACCTACCAGATCTTATTCCAAATGGACCAGAAAATGTCTTGCGGACTCCAATTACGTTGCTCCTTACGCATCAAGAAGATCTTTATTGAAATGACTAGAATCAGAATTCTCTATATATATATCTGAGTCTGGAATCAAATTTCTACTTTTTAGCGCCTTCATTGCTTGTTTTCATACAATCAAAATTCACTTCCAAATTAGAATCTAAATAATTGTTGACGTTGGAAGTTTGCCTTTGCCGTTGTTGCATCAGCATCACCATCATCAGTATCTGTTTCAAGTGAATTTGGCAGCGTATAAAACCGCCGGTTAACTGGTTTTTCTACTGACATGGTACTCATAGCAATATGCAATAACTAGACGTAAAATTCATTTTATTATAGAACTAGAACTGAATCTGGGTGTAGATATAGATTCTATATCTAAATTGTTATGCCAATTCACGAAACTGCTTTTTTTTAACTTTCGCTTTCAGCGTGGTGCTCTTTTAAATTGAAAACTACACATACTTCCAAGTGTTGTCCATACAGCAAGTAAGTAAAATTCACAAAGTAATATTGATCCTTTGTTAGTATGTGCATAAAACTAACTTTATTGAACTTTTGGAACAATAACTTTTAATCTAAAAATAAAATATCCTTGCTTGTGATGGATTATTTGTTCTGTTCCATAAGTTTGCATCTCACGTTCTTCTGATTTGTTTTGTCGTGGAGAGCATGAAGGTGTAGAACAACGCCATTTATTTCTCCTAACTAAAACAATTATAGAGAATGCAAACTAGATTTTCTCGCTTATCAACGAATATAAGCGATGATGAAATTCATGAGGAATTTCATTTTCATTTTTTCAGATACATGAAACTGTTTTTGTGCTGTTTTTGTTGTCTGCTGTGTGGTTTGTTTGTTTTTTGTTGTTTTTTTTTAGGTTTTTTTTTTGGGGGTGCCTTTTCCCCCAAAAATGATGTCTGCGATTACAGTAATAAATTTAATGACTTGAAATGGCTTAAATATGATATTATGTCAGATTCCAACACGTTGGTTTTTATCCAGTTTTAAATATATTTGCATCATTTAGACATAGAAAGGAAAGGCATCTTTCAAAATAAGCAACTACTTTTCGGTCCAAATTATGTATCTATCCACGTCGCTTACAAGAACGACAACTCGCAATAATTCTTCTGCAATCACTAGGCTTTATCAATGGACAAACACGTCGACGGTTGGCACGGCCAAAAAGCCGATAAATCTCGTAAGTTCCTCTTAATCATAAATATGCAGAATGTTATTATATCATTTATAAAAATAATTTTCCTGTTTTACTTTAAGTACTGTTAGAGATAGGAATGCAGTAACATAATATTTCGCAGTTGTTCCGTTGTCGCCACGGTGTCACTGACTGAATCATTGTATTATTAATTAATAAATAATAAATAGATCTAGAGACTAGAGAAATCTAGAATAATATTATTATGTAGCTCTAGCTCTAGAACTAGATCAATTATGATTAAAAGAAATGAAAGTACTAAAAAGTAAAAATAAGAAAAGTTACTGTGTAGTCTGATGATTCTTAATCTAGATCTAGCTCAGTGAAGAACAGTCTATAATAATAAATATCAACAAAATAAAAGGAGTAGATTTAGATCTAGATTTAGATGTAGCCAGTTAAATTTCTCTAATATTATATTTGGTGGGATTTTCGTTGTCGGGCACATCATTGAAATTTCACTAGTCATAACTAGTCAGCAAAATTTAATAATTAGGGAACATAACATTATTACATAGATCTATGTGACACTATGAGTGTGTCAAATCATCTTTAGATATAATCATGAAATCCAATTTCTATCGGAATAAATAGTATTTAAAATCCTTTTAGACAAAGCAATCTAAATCTATCTTACTAGATATATCTCTAGATCTACTAGTGATGATATTGAACGATGAGGGCCTCTAGTACGGGCTCTGCAATGTTGAATGCTGCACTATCTATCTCCCCCTTTCAGTTTTATCATCATGCCATTCATGGGCGAGGGCTTGTGTGGTGGTAAAACTTTTTCTCCTGTACACTCGATGTTGTCGGTCAGTTTTTTTATTTGTCTCCCTTTTCTCCTGTTTCTTTGAACAGTGCCTCGAGAATAAGCTTTGATTTATAAACCACTCAGCTTTGGTTACGTGTCCATACCGTCACAGTTTTCTTTTCTTGACGGTTGTTGATAAATCTTCATATTTTCCTGCGTATTCGACTATTGTTTCTCGCACTCTGTCATTTGTGATATATGATCTTTGTATGAAATGTCAAGTATTATTCTGTGACCCCTCATCTCTAGTAAATGGACCCTCGTCCGTATTTCTGCTGTTAGTGTCCATACATTGCATGCATATAGGAAGATATGACCAATGCATGCAGCAGTTTCAGTTTGGATCTAAGACTGATTTTTGTGTCTTTCTATATTTATGAATTTCAGACTTGCTAGTGCTGTTGTTTTATGTGCTGCTCTTGCTAACACTTCTGTCTTTGAACCATCTTCACTGAGGATCGCTCTGAGATATTAATTTTTTTTTACAGTTTTGAGTTCTTGGCCATTTACTGGGATCTTTTCCTGAATAGGTTTATGATTGCCATTTGTCATCAGCTTTGTTTTTTCAGCGCTGATCTCCATACACATTATCTGGAAGATGTTTTGTCCAGGTGGTTCATTAGATTGGCTAGCTCCTGTTCTTTTCTGGCTAACCTGTCGATGTCATCAGCGTAATTTGTCATGATTTGCCCTCCAATGCTTGACACATTCCAGGAAGATGTTAAACAAGGTCGGTGGTAGGAAACTCCCTGTCGGACCCTGACTGACATGTAATTCAAGGACTGCACTGTTGGCCTGTTATGAACAGCTGCTTCATGGTGTTGATCAGATTTCTGCCCATGTCATACTTTTTCATTGTCGTCCAAGAGCATCGTGCCATAACCTGTCAAACGCTTATTTAGTAAACGTCAATTGTATTTCTCACAGAACTTGAAAATATCTTTAGTGGAGCTTCTTCCTTTATGAAAGCCGGCCCGCTCTTTAGCAATAATTTCTTCTGCTTGCGGTTTCAGTCTGTTTAGGATAACTTTCATTATCACTTTGCTGACGTGACTGATAAGACTTATGATGCTGTAGTTTGGCAGTATTGTAGTTTTCCTTTCTTGGTAAAAGGGATGATAAGAGATTCAGTCCATATGTTGGCCAGATTTTGTTACAGATCTTGGTGAGTACGTCTGCCACTTCTTTTGCTCCATGCTTTATCCGTTCTGCTAGTATGTTGTCCGCTTCTGTGGCTTTACCACTCTTTAACGTTTTAACTGCTGTTTCTACCTATTCCTGCAGAATGGGATCAAGTGAGTCAGGGCTAAAAACTCTGAACAGCGGCCACTGTGTTCTTTATCACTCTTTTCAGATGTGATAAATTAAGAATTTGGATAAATGCAAGGCACTGCCGAGTAACACAGTTGATGGGATGAAATGGCGGATGTACCGGGGTGGGGGGGCAGGCAGGGTTCAGCCTTTAGGGATTGTGATAGATTTTACAAAAAGTAAATCTATTATTATACAGCATCTTTGTAATCATACTGCAAATTAGATAATTATTAGAAATACATATTAAACAATGTAAGTTTTCAAAGTGACATTCAGGTATTTCAGAGAACGTACTATATTATATTATAAGTATTATAGGATACATTTAAGTTGTTGAAAATGAGTTTGTCATCTAAAGATTCAAATGCATGTATATACTAAACACACAAATATGAACGTATTATGAACACACTTTACATTGTATTTTTACTCTTTCTTTTTTTCCCTTTGAAATAATCATGAGGGTATATGAAAATCCTTGGAAGACATAAAATGAAGATGAAGCTTAGATTGAGATTTCCAAGGTATCCTAGAGAGCATTTCTCTCTCCTGTCAGAGGTGACATTTCGTATATATATTTTCATTTTCAAGCAAAAGGACTCTCTACCCTTTTCATTTTTAGTAAGAATATGAAGAGTATCTGCGTTGGAAACTTTGTTGAAAATACATGCTCTAAGAGGTCTATATTTTGAATGATTTGCTACAAAGTATGGTGCAAATAAGAAGTAAATGAAAAAAAGAAATGCTTTGGCTTCAGGATTCTCAAGAAATTTACCTTTAAAGTTTCAAATTTTTTGTGTGTGTTTTTAAGTAATTCTTGTGAAAATAACTCCCTCCTACCCTTTTTTTTCTTGTTAAAAGATATCCTTTTCCCACATCCAATCTTGTTTTATCCTTTGCACAATGGCCTGTTACCTCCTTTATTATTGTGTTTTGATTTGAGACATTTCTTTTTTAATCCCCTTTGGCATTTTTGCTAGAATTTCCTAAGACACTTTCATTTTTAAATTGTACAATTTTGTTTCTTTTGTAGATTTTTATTCTTCTATTCTTCCATTCTTTGTTTCTTTTTTCTTTTCAAGCATTTTTTGTTAGGGTCTTCTCATTTTGTTAAATAAAGAGTTGCAAAACGCATGTTTGTAAATTTTGTAACTAATGGATTTGCTTTTAACTGGGTGTGTCCTGAATATTTTCTTTATGAATTATATGGTCCTTTTTGGTTAAAAGAAAGACAATTATTGTTCACAATTTAAATTTTTGCTTGACCGTAATAGTCTGCATGTATGAAAGTTTTGGTAATGCCTAATTGAAGCTAGATAAAATTGGTTGCTAAAGGATTGATCAATTTCAGTTTCTTTACAATACATCGTGTTGTAAAATTACCCCGATATTTGAGCTATATTACATGAAGGAAATGTTTTTGTCAACACACATGATATTGATATATCTAGATTTGATTTGATATTACGCACATGCAAAACTGGGATTATCTCAGGTATTTTGGTAGGATTTTTTGATGCTCAGACTGCTCTATAACCTGCTGAGCTTTAACATGCACAGAGTGTTGTGATCTGCACACAGGACCTCTTTTTTATCATCCATCTCCGGTTAAAGTGGATGTTAATCCACCTAGGTGTGAGTGTTACCTTAAAAACTTGAGAATGTTTTTTGCCTGTAGGGCAGGAATCCACAACCTTTTGTTTGAGAGGAAGACACCTTACCTCTGGAACGATGTGATCCCTCTTTTGAATTTGAAGTGATAAATGCCTTCATATGGCTTTATTTCTGCCCTGTACCATATAAGTTTGATAAATTTTTAGTACTGAAATCTGCTTTATAATTAGTTGAAAAAAGTAAAATCAAGTTTTATTTCTATAAATTAAATTAATGAATAAAATTAAACAATAAATTTTGCTTTTATGAAATATGTTGAATGCATGATATTTAAACTCCTATACGTTTGATATTTTAAACTTCAAATTGAGATATAAAAATTTTTTTTTTTAATATTTCAGTCTGAGGTGGACATATCCAAATTATCTGAAAAGGAAAGGTGGAGGTGAGTACACTCATTTCTTTAGAATTGTTTCGTTTAATTAAGGCGCTGTTATTTTCCGTTTTGTTATTTTGTATGTATGTTCTCTGTGATACAGTTTATGGTTTCATCCATGCAGTTGCCTTTTTCATCTTATCATCTTCAGTTTGAAGCAATTTTGTCAAAAATATTCTTATCTTTTTTACTTTACTTCTTGTACTTTCATTGATTTGCTCTTTGTGTCAGATTCAAAAGTATTTATTCAGATATGTTCTTTCTTTCTTTTTTTATTGACAAGTAGAGTAATAATTCAAATTTTCGTGATAGAAAATAGCTGCTTATGGTTCTTTCATTTATTTATTTTTTTCAGTTAAATCCAAACTAACACCTGAATTCAAACCTTTTTAACCAACGTCCTAAAAGGGGCACATGTACAATTTTAAGCTATATCTAATGCCTGTCATGTAAAATTTTAACTTTCCATCTATTTAAAACAAAAGATTTCAAAGAAATGCTCAATTAAAGGAATTCTTAATCTTTCCAGAGTGGAGCATCAACGCCTCCATGAAAAACACCGTGGACATGAATCCATGCATGCAGAAATGGCCTTTATTCTCATTGCCACCCTTATTGTGGCACAAATCCTTCTTGTCCAGTGGAAAACACGACATTTCAAATCTTATCAGGTAAGCATTTTCCCTTGACTCACCTTCTGGAGGAAGGAATTGAGATAACAGCAATTTATGAAATAGTCTGATTGATGATCATAACCACAATGATATTGAGGATGTTAAATAATAAATCTGAACCAGTGGAAAAGAAATAAAAATTAGTCATACTCATATTATTGAAAATAATGGGACCAATGCATTCAATCATTTTCATATCATACGAAGGAGCCACAGTGGCGTGAAGTCAGAGGCGAAATATGACAATAAGTGACAACTCCACTAATAAAGACAGAACAAACACGTGACGTTTCGGGTATAATCCTTCGTCAGACAACAAACGAGAAATATCTAGAATATAGATGTAAGTAACACCTCCGGCATCACACAATGTGATGTCAGAAGAAAAATATAAAGGAGAAAGAAAGAAAGAAAAAGACAGTGATGATAAGAAATGTAGCAGAGGGGGGTGTGAAGAATGAGCGAGAGTGGAAGGTTCAGATCTAGAATGAAATAAAAATATGAAAATAAGTAAGTAATAAAAGGTGAGAAGGAGATAGAGAGAATGAGAGAAATAGAGAGAGAGAGAATGAAAGAAAGAAAAAGGCAGGGAAGAAAGAAAGGGAGAGAGAGACGTATGAGTATAGGAAACAAGAACGAAAAATAGGATAAATGTAAGACTAGATCTATATCACATTGGGTCTAGAAAGAATAAATGATAGAGAATGAATGAAAGGAAGTATCAATCAAGGCAAAATTTTACACTGAAGGTGCGAAATGTATATAAATTACAAATTTATCGATGCAATAAGGAAGAGAGTAAACAACTTATCTGAAATTTCAAAAAATGCCAAGTTATCAAAGTCTCAAGTATTTTCTCCTTGGTGATACCTGAAACGTCACGTGTTTGTTCTGTCTTTATTAGTGGAGTTGTCACTTATTGTCATATTTCCCCTCATTTTCATATCATAAGTTGTTTTTTCTATTTCAATGCACAAAATCACTACCAATGTCATGATTAGGCACCAGACTCAAAGCTTGAAGTATAATATCCCCAAAATTTAAAACAGATTTGCGAATAGATAGACTGATCAATTTGTAAATTGATAGAAATACCAATGAAAGGCCATAAAGATAGATCTTACAGACTGGGAGAACTATCCCCAGGTTACTAGGATGAGTGGAATGAGACCTGATTTGGTACTTCAATCAAATTCCACAAACCAAATTCTTATAATTAAGCTGACAGTGCCTTATGATAGCAGAATTGATCAAGCTCATCAGTACAAATCTGCAAAGTCCTGTGACCTGGCCAATGACCTCCAAAAGACCAGATTTATGACCAAATTACTGGCAGTAGAAGTTAGTGCCAGAGGGTTTGTTGAAGCATCGACTTATTCCCTCTTAAAACAGCTCTCAATTACAGGCAACAAACGTACTAGAGCACTAAAATATCTGGCAGAAAAGCAGTGTGGCCCTGTCTCCTTAAAGTGTCAGGAAGTTAAGGGCTGTAATAATCGCTTGTTGGAGTTCTCTTCTTCCTCAGACTCCATGTTGAGTTTCTTTCCACTAGACAGGTATGATAGTAAAGTCTAAAGCTCTTGCTGCCGTTAATTTTTCTCAAAAGGGACTGTGGCAAAGCAACTTACAGTTTCTCTCAGGAGTCAGAGCAAACACAGTCGCTTGGAAATTGTTCAGACAATAAAAGGAAAGTTCGATCATGTCCAAAATTTACAAGCTGTAGATAAGCAAGCTCCTCTCATGTTTTTCCTTTTACTGGCATACAACCCCACTCCCAAATTAATTACAATTATGTGATATAGTTCTACAAATTAAGATGTTTACATAGTACAATAGTGCATAAAGGGAGTAATCAGATAAAATTGTCCCTCAAAAGTTTTTTGTTTCACTTTTGTATCATTCCTGAATTTCTTATTCTTTCTTTTTATTATTGTTACTAGAGAGCAACTCTTGTGGGAATGTGGCTGATCCCAGCTGTTCTCTGTATGAAATTTGGTTGGTGGCGGTTCACTGGCGTGTGGTCATTCTTTTCCATTATCACAGGGATAGTGACCTATAAGGCGACTAGAAAGCCCTTGTCTGGATCAACTCCACGGTAGGTCTGATTGGTTTTTAAGGTGAAAGATGGTTTATTAGGTTGCACTAATTTATGTATCTGTACATTATCATGAATAATCTGATCCTCCTTTATATGTCTGTAGGTATGTTAACAACAAAAAAGGGTGAAGCAAATTAATGATTTCTTGTAGCTGTATTTTATTTCTTTGGTATTTGGATTCTTCACCGTGAAAGCATTTTGTGTACAAAGACATTTTAAAATTTTAGTATTTTCATATTGTGTGTCAAAATGATAGATTAGTTTGACTTCACTTAGGGTCTTCCGCTATCAATGTCATCAGACTTCGCAGCCTCAGCTGTTTTCTTAAGTTTCCCTGGGGAAAGCAAACCATTCTTTACTATCCGTTGCAATTTCTCTAAGTCTAAGTATTTCCAGATTATGTGATGTTGAATATATTTGTTTAAAACTTATATTGATACACATACGTTA
>JAXRKP010001580.1:12500-27500 GCA_037039925.1 Doris montereyensis | reverse complement strand
TCCTCCTCCTCACAAACAGCCCCCGCCCCTTACGCAATCCAGTGGTTTTCCACATCTTCCGCCCACTTCTGGATGTGAACCTTCCTCCTTAGTCCTTTCTATACACTAGGAAGATAGACTTGTAGTTTCTAATGTCTATACACTTCAAATAGCCACCCTTCATTTTGTCCAGATACTACATGTCATCATGACCATGAGAAAGGATCTATTTGAGAGATCAAAGTCCCTTTGTTGCTGGTCGCTGAACTCAGATGAAAGCTTCGTCTTTCTCTTATACTTTCAAAACTCCAATGTCTTCATTCTTATGTGAAAAAGAGGTGGAGATATATTTTGAAATATGTGACGTTTGACAATATCAACATTGGTCAACTCTGAACATGGTTTCTTTCCATTGACTGAAGGTCACACCCTCCATTCACGCAGACCATAGGTGTGCAATGTGATTGGCCACTGATATCTTTTATTTGCATCAATCACTATTTCTTACTTGTGGGTGGAGCTTGTAACTAAAGCAATTGACATCCGTCCAGAAGTTGCGTTGGTTAGAGTCTTTGGTTTTGTCCATTTTGCAGAGGGTCCACAGCCTGCATTTGAGATAGAGCTTCTGTGTGTTTTTGCATCTTTATAAGAAATATATCGAGTGTGTGTTAGTACTCAGAAATAAACTATCACTTTCATCCCTTTAGAAGAATAGACTTTCTCGGTTTTGCATGGCGTGGGTTGATCAGCGTAATTGGTCACAATAGAGGCATTCCCAAAACCTTTCCTTGAGTGCACTGCAGTGCAGTTATACGGGACCCGCCACTAACGCCTCGTCTCGCTGGAAGGCCGGGAGTAAAGCAAGTGTACGGGACCCGCCATTAGCGTAGGTGTGCTTAGAATGATCAGCGGCAGGCAAATGTACGGGGCCCGCTGATGAGTGTGGTCATGAAAGTGTTTCAGAGCAACCTCAGTTCACTGAAAAGAGCCTTGATCCTTCAAAATCTCAGTAGCTGTCCTTTGATTAGTTTGATTGGACTACACTCTTGAAGTAGGTCCATCTTATTTGAAAAATAATTACAGTTGACTCCGGTTCTTTGCAATCTAGTCCAGTTAGGTGGATCAATACCTAGTCCGATTGGAGGCAAACAATATGACGGACGCCCCGTACGTGAATTACAACACTCTGTGCACATTAATGACCCCTTAGCTGTTTACACTACAGAGCAGTCCTGGCAAAATTATAAATCTTACCAATGTACCAACAACCCTGAGATCGTCTTAGTTGTGGATGTGGGTAAAATCAAATCTCAAAATTAAGATTTTCTCTCCTCTCTCTCTCTCCACCCCCCCCCCTCTCTCTCTCTCTCTCTCTCTCTCTCTCTCTCTCTCTCTCTCTCTCTCTCTCTATCTATCTATCTATCTATTTATCTTTCCCCCCCCCCCATCTCCTTTTTCTCTCATTCTTTCCTTCTCTCTCTCATTTTCTTTCTTTCATGCTTTCCTTGTCACACATATAATCAGCTATGCATATTCTGTACGAAACGTCGCAATGATTCAAATGCCTACACAAATATCTCTTCCCAGGTTATGAAATGAGTCATAAGATTTACTGATACTTGATAGAAAGATTATGGTGGGACTGGTGGAGAAATTATTTTACTTTTACGTATCGATTGTTCATTAACACCGTAGACTCTAGTGCATTTTAACTTGTTAACTTTTACACCAGTTCCTGTTGTCATTTAAATTTTAATTTACATAACTCTTACGACTTAATAAAATGCTGCAATTCACAGTTAGAACCAAACTTTGTTAATCATCGAATGTTCAAGAGTTGTTTTTCCTTAATCCTGACACTACAGATGGGAGCGTCCTCATGTTATGTATGGAAATCTATTGGACTGGATTCGTTATCTGGTTGCCTGGCAGCCAGTCATTATTGGCATCGTTCAGTTGATCAATTGGAGCCTTGGCCTCGAGTAGAAAGTTACAGTACAGTTCAAATACACATATTATTACATCATCAAGAAATTTACAAAATTCATCCCAAATCTTTTTTATGCGGTATTGTTTGGTATTGTTCTATTTCATTACATTATTCAGACTTTTAAAAAATAAATGCCTGTTAACTGTGTGCTGTTGAATACTGTCCTTATGTAACAATGTGCAATATTATTTTAATCCACATAAGCTTCTCACATGTCCTAAAGCATGTCTATGGCTCATCCATGTGTAAAGTCACATTCACATGCTTCAGCCCATAATTACAGTGTATGCAGATACCAAAGGAATGATAAAGGCAGGAATATTTGACGAGATATTTATGACAGTCGATCAAACCACTTGATGAAGTGCTACTATGGATGCCAAGCAACCAGCCAACCCCCTGAGAGTCTACAGTCCTGAGAGTCTCAGCCCTGAGAGTCTACAGTCCTGAGAGTCTACAGTCCTGAGAGTCTACAGTCCTGAGAGTCTACAGTCAGTCCTGGAGTCTACAGTCCTGACAGTCCTGAGAGTCTCCAGCCCTGAGAGTCTACAGTCCTGAGAGTCTTCAGCCCTGAGTCTACAGCCCTGAGAGTCTACAGCTCTGAGAGTTTACAGTCCTGAGAGTCTTCAGTCCTGAGAGTCTACAGTCCTTGGAGAGTCTACAGTCCTGAGAGTCTACAGTCCTGAGAGTCTTCAGCCCTGAGAGTCTACAGTCCTACAGCCCTGAGAGTCTACAGCTCTGAGAGTTTACAGTCCTGAGAGTGAGAGTCTTCAGTCCTTGGAGTCTACAGAGAGTCTACAGTCCTGAGAGTTTACAGTCCTTGGAGTTTACAGTCCTGCTCTGAGAGTCTACAGTCCTTGGAGTTTACAGTCCTGAGAGTCTACAGCTCTGAGAGTTTACAGTCCTGAGAGTCTACAGCCCTGAGAGTCTACAGCTCTGAGAGTCTACAGTCCTGAGAGTCTTCAGCCCTGAGAGTCTACAGCTCTGAGAGTTTACAGTCCTGAGAGTCTTCAGCCCTGAGAGTCTACAGTCCTTGGAGTCTACAGCTCCTGAGAGTCTACAGCCCTGAGAGTCTACAGTCCTGAGAGTCTACAGCCCTGAGAGTCTACAGTCCTGAGAGTCTACAGTCCTTGAGTCTACAGTCCTTGGAGTTTACAGTCCTGAGAGTCTACAGCTCTGAGAGTCTTCAGCCCTGAGAGTCTACAGCCCTGAGAGTCTACAGTCCTGAGAGTCTACAGCTCTGGAGTCTACAGCTCCTGGAGTCTACAGCTCTGAGAGTCTACAGCTCTGAGAGTCTACAGCTCTGAGAGTCTACAGTCCTGAGAGTCTACAGCTCTGAGAGTCTACAGCCCTGAGAGTCTACAGCTCTGAGAGTCTACAGTCCCTGAGAGTCTACAGTCCTGAGAGTCTACAGCTCCTGAGAGTGAGAGCTGAGCCCTGACTACAGTCCTACAGAGAGCTACAGTCGTGAGATCCATGGGACAGTGACTGACAGTATTCACAGCCAGAGGACTCCACATCTATAGTGTCACATTATTCCAGGGCTCCCGTCTAACCACTGCCCGCCAGCTTGATCTTCCTGTGGAGTCTTTTTACTAAAAGTGGTTTGATACGAATATGTGGATGATCAGGAGTTGGGTGAAAAGTTTGTAGGCCCTCTACTAATCTTTCTATTTTTGTGTGTTATGACTTATGGCAAAGCATCTATTGAAGAAGACATGAATGAAAGATTATTAATTTAGCTGAAGCCTTTGCTCCTCTTCCATCAATCCTTTCATTTAGATTTCATTGCCATGATCATTTGTTCTGAGGTTATATACATACAGATCTATTTTTGATTGTCATATTTGTGAGCTATCATCTATTCTTCATATACGTTAGTTGCCAGAGCAAATTGAAGTGAAGATAATAATGAACAACAGGGTTTGAGACTTACTTTCAAGTGCAGAATAATAATGTGATGTTTCAGGCCAGATCTTTGAGCAGACAAAAGCAACTTTGTTGGTTGTCTAAATGAAGATCAATCCTAGAATTGCAGAATGCAAAATTTCCCATCATTGTCTTCTTTCTCAGAGGAGCTTTAACGCTTTATTTGAAATCATCATCTCTTGTTCATATGGAGCATTCACAAAAATAAGATCACTGTCTAATAGGTTGTTTTATTTTCAATAATGTTATTGATTATTTTTTTTTAAAGGTCATCAACCTTCATTTTACACAATTATTTTGATTCTGTTCCCTTTTTTTCTCCTTTTTTTCTTTCTTTTGAATGTCTTTTTCATTATTCCGCACTAAACTTGTATTGAATTTTTGAAATCTTGGAGAAAAGTGTGAAGTCCTCATGCTTTGTATAATTAAGTTAATATCTCATGTTGTTCATTTCTCATTTTATGTTGAAGGCTGTGTTGTATCACCAGATGTCGGTTTGTACTCAGTGAATGAATGTACCCTCTCATGAAGATGTGAAACTGAAAGCTAGTTTTCTTTGAAATTGAAATAAGATGTAATCCAAAGAGAAAGTGACACCACCCACACTTCCTTCCAAGAAAGGAAAAACACTGTTAGAAAAATCAGCAGTTTAAGAATTTTTCACAAACTTTTAGGTGTTTTTTTTTTCTCCATCTTACATCTTCATCAATACAAACATTTTACAGAACTTATAATCATGTGATTTAGCCAATGGGTTCCAAAGTAAATTCTGATTTTTTGTGTGAACATTCCTGTAAATGTTTCTATCGCACCTCACTGCTTCCATAAACAAAATTTAACATAGATATTCAAACATTTTGTTTCTCGTATCTATGAATACTATGATCCATGTTGATGATGCAAAACGAACAATACCTGTAACTGGCTTGATAGTTTGTATGGAAAGGATCAGATTCTTGTATCATATGTATCAACGTCTCAACTAAATATCAAGTTGATCAGTTTTGTTTTCCTTTCCTCATACATGAAGTTGTATATATCAATGTTACCATTACATGTATATTTACGTTTGTATTAATAGTTGAATTCCTTGTGATTTTCTTCATTACGTTAATATTTTATCAAATTTAAAAATGGTTTTGGCACCTTACTTGTTTAATCAGCATTGGAGTTATTTTTAGACATTCTTTTGCTGTTGATGAGTTATTTATTTCCCCGTTGTCTGGCCTGCCCCAAAATCTCCCAGGAGTAATAAAACAGATATGCTTCCCTATTTTTAAAATTCTTAGGTCTGTTTCCCTCTTTATTTTCTTTTTATCTTGTTTGATCATTTGAGAAAGAATTTTGCATTTATAACTTTGCCCTTTGATGGTTATCATACAATGTATTTTGTTATTTTTGTTTGTGCATATACTTTGGATAGAAAATTGTGGGGGTTTTTTCTTCATATTTCTATTATTGCACAGTTTATAAGTATCTTACACCAAGTTACAGTAGAATGATGCATGAAAAAACTGGATAATCTGTTTTCAAGTTTTCTTTTACTTAAGATGACTTTTCTTTTCATTTGAGGCTGTCAAAACAGAAGAATTATATATTTTGTGGGCTTCTTTAATATGTAACAGTAGTTGGAGGTGTTCTGCTGGGATGAAATGAAGTTGTATAGAATAGTTTCTCATCCTGTAAAGCAGCTTATGTTTGACTGTATATGTGACGATGTATGTGTATCATTGATTGTACTTTAAATGAAGACTCTACCATATACATTTTCTGCATTACTAGATGTACATTTAATCTACGAAAAAAAGAAAAAAAACAATATATGTTGATTGGATGAAGTCTATTGTGATCTAGCTAGAGGTTCATTATATCCTCTAGCCTGTTCTCTAAATGAAAATGTGAGTGTACATTTCAGTGTTATATGTATCTAATTGCAGGCAAATCGTTATATATTAATGATCAGATATTTCATTAATTTGTTGTTGAAAAATAGAGCTAAAACCCCAAAAAGAGGGGAAAGGGTAACAGAAGTGCTTGGAGCCATTCATAATGAAATTTTTTTTTTTATCATTAGACTTAGGGATGTACAAAACAAGAAATTGAACAAAAATTGATAAAAGTCAATAAAACGAACTCAATGCATGCTTTGCCACCATATTTGTTATATTTATATATATATATATATGTACACACTATTTGATCAATAATGTCAAAAGTTTAGTCACACTTCTCTCACTTTATCTGAGCTTTTGGAAGACATACCCTGGAAAGCCTCACACATACTACATGCATACTAGTCTCACTCTCGCCTAGTTTTTCTTTGTTTTTGGTATAGATTAGCTTTACATAATGTATATGTGCACGTGTATACATAGTTGCCAACCAATAGATAAAAAAACATATTTAAAATAGGTTTCTTTTGCCTTTAAAAGTATAAATATGAGGGCTAACTATTAAAAAAAAGAAACTGTAACGGCAGCAACTCAAAGAGATTGGTGTGAAAGCCTGAAGACGCCATTTTGAGTTCGCAAAACTACTGTCACACTTTGCTATGAATATGAAAGCCAGCAATCGGCTGTATTATTATGGTTTGAAAAGTTTGACAACTAAATATGATTGAAATGCTTAATAGATATTTACTGGTAACTGTTCTATCATTCTCAAGTACAGTAAACGCACACCCCTTTGGGCGCAGGAAAAAGCACGCTTTCATGCATACTGTGTGTTTATGAGAACATTTTTATTATATAGTAACATTCAGTCAGTAGATGTAGGTGTGTGTTTATGCAGAGTGTGCTGTTATGAAGTGTGCTTTTATTCAGCGACTACTGTACATTATTCACAAGTTATAACTGTTTTTCTTTTTTCTAGACATTCACAATATTAAGATTTGAACCCTTGAAAGAGAAATTTATTCTTCTTAAAAATTACAATTACATTGCACTGCTCAATTTTTTAAATTTCCAAGTCATCTCAATGTTATATTTTAAATACTTTACTTTATGGCTGTCCGCTAAGAGAAAAAAAATGGAGTAAATAAAATAAACAAAAAGGAAAAGATTAATGCTACATTCCCTTTCCACCACCACCCCCCCCCCCCCCCCCCTCTTGATATCAATCTGTATCTGTTTGTTCTTAATGTGTTCCTTAAGATTTGATTTAATTGGCGACTGTAGCCTGGTAGTAAGGCTACCAGATCCGAGTGCAGGATATCCTGGGTTCAGATCCTAGCAATGCTTGGTTTGACATTGTGTTCCTTATGAAAGACACTTAACAATATGAACATGCCCTTCCGCTCTCGGCCCAGGTGTAAATGTGTACCAGCATCAGTTGTTCTGTTTTATGCTAGAAGAGCCAGCATAAGATCTAGCTCTTGGGGCTGTAATTAGTGTAATGCTCTTGAAGGAGCTTTATATATCAGAATGTTTGATGCATGAAATGCATGGGTGCAAATACTGCAACACATGTTTCTGAGTTTGTTTTGGCTCAATGGGCTTCTCACCAACTTTTTACTAGTCTCATAATGTGATTTCCTGTATTGAGGTTTAACTTTAGGATTGACCATAATTTCATCATATTTTCTGATTCCATTCAGTTGCTGTCATTGATGATCTCCATAATTTATTTAGTGGTACAATGTACATGTATTGTCTTTGTAGTTGTAGGATTTAGTTGACAAATGCTGAAGTCGTCCTTTGTGGCTTGTCTTGACTTCTCATGTTTTCATGTATCTGTCTGTTTGAAAATGTTACAGCCACAGTGCATTATTTGTTAGAGGTCTAGACGTACATTTATTGTATAATAAATATCTTTATTTTGTTTTTTCCCCATTAATGTGTTTCTGCTGACAGCACTTTTTAAAAGGATGAAATTCTGTTTTTTCAACCTTGTTTTTTGTTTGTGTGTGGGTTTTTCGTCTTCTTTGAGTTTGACAATGGCAGTATTTTCCGACAAACAGGAAGGGCTGATTTTTAGTACAGGAGTTTATCATTTGAAAATAGGCTCAATGCCATTCCTTTTGTCTATTGTTTATGCATGAGGCCTGCTGCCATCTGTATGTTACTTAAGTATGTAGGAACTCTTTGGGTCAAGTTCATTGGAAAACATTCAGTCTTTACAAAATCAGTTCAAATTAGTTTTTAAATCTTATTTACCTCTGCCAGAGTATAACAATTGTGCTATCTTCCAATAAACTTTATGGGTTATAAGCAGAGTATAGATGTGATTGTAATAAATAGTGATGACCATTTGATTCACTGTATTTGGTGTTATTTACCTATGTATGTATGATTAAAATAAATGCTTTTGATATTGGTGCGTTTGGAAACCATTTATGATTGGTACTCAAATAGGGAAAAATCCACAGAAAGGATGAAAGTCCATGGAAAAGAATAAACTTATATAGTACAATTTAGGGGGATAAAAGTTCACAGGTGCGTTTGAAACCATTTATGATTGGTTAAAAGTCCAAGGAAGGATAAAAGTCCACAGAAAAGGTTAAAAAGTCCAAAGGAAGGATAAAAGTTCACAGAAAAGGTTAAAAGTCCAAAGGAAGGATAAAAGTTCACAGAAAAGGTTAAAGTCCAAAGGAAGGATAAAAGTTCACAGAAAAGGTTAAAAGTCCAAAGGAAGGATAAAAGTCATAGAAAAGGTTAAAAGTCCAAAGAAAAAAAGTTCACAGTTAAAAGTCCAAAGGAAGGATAAAAGTCCACAGAAAAGGTTAAAAGTCCAAAGGAAGGATAAAAGTCCACAGAAAAGGTTAAAAGTCCAAAGGAAGGATAAAAGTTCACAGAAAAGGTTAAAAGTCAAAGGAAGGATAAAAGTTCACAGAAAAGGTTAAAAGTCCAAAGGAAGGATAAAAGTCCACAGAAAAGGTTAAAAGTCCAAGGGAAGGATGATAAAAGTCCACAAAAAGGTTAAAAGTCCAAAGGAAGGTTAAAAGTCCAAAGGAAGGATAAAAAGTCCACAGAAAAGGTTAAAAGTCCAAAGGAAGGATAAAAGTCTGCAGAAAAGATGAAAGTGTACAGAAAGGATGATGTTAATCTGATTCTAGCTATATAATTCTACAAGAGCATTTTTTGCAGTCTTGGACTATACATAGTAAAGTTTGTGTGAAGTGGAAATGATGAATAGATGGCAGCCTTGTTAGATTGCAGATTGCAAGGCACGGTTTCATTTTCACTAAATGGGTTTTCGCCCAATTTGTATTCACTGGGCAAAATGTTATTGTTTAATTAAGTTTCTTAATTCAGTTATTTTCTAATTTGTGGCCATTTAATCTTTTCTCACAGTTTGTATGAAGGTTTAAAGTAAATTAAAGGTCACTATGGCAAGTATCGTTGATAATATTTAAGGCCCTTTAACATATTCCAAAACCATACATGCATATACAAATGTATATGGATGCCAAATTGCAGGTGATATTCACGATTTTGACAATGACAGATTGATTGACAGTGATTTTACTGCTATTGTAAGTGAGATAACAAATGTCAACTATAATGAGTATGCCTATGAAAAATGTATCTTTGTTTTGTTCAGAGTCAGTGTGGATGCATGTGATTTTATGGTTTAGACCAAAAGGAAATAAATATTGTAAAAACTGTTTGTTTGCTTGCTTTTCATTTTTGTCTTGCTTGATTTGACTTGTGTTTAAAAAAAGAAGAGAAGGCTTCATATATACATTCATAAAGTAGGCCTACTACTAACTACTATGTTTCTCAATTAAAGTATGATATTATTTATATCATTTGAAATTTGAGATGAACCAGTTAACTATTGAACTTTAGAGAATAGTGTTTCATGAAAATACCATCTGACATGAATTGAATACAAGTACATGTATAGGTGTCGTTCCTCAACCAAGAGGTATTTCGAGCCAGACCCATCACCTGGTCCAATCCAACATAGACGGACAATAATAAACACAAGGTCCTGTATGCAGATCACAACCCTGCGCACACTAAATCCCTTGACTGATTTCAGGGTAGTCCAGGCAACATTTTAAAAATCCACCAAAAAACCCTGAAATCACTTTAATTGTGGGTAAAATTAATTCAAATTACAATAATGTAATACCTCCATACCTACCTCTACCAGCATTGTAGCAACAGCCTTTTCGCGCTAGGAAAATTGGTCGGACAATCGATGGTAGTAGTAGCCAACGGACTAGGAGTAATGTGTGTATACATACATACATGGCATCCATGCATATATACATACATATATACATGTACATACAATGGCCTTTTACGTCAATATTGACGATCCTGTAACAGTTGCTACGCCTGGGTTAATTTTTATTCTGAGGTAAGTAGTAAAGTAGTGATGCCTAGTCACACTTCATTCCCCTCTGATCTTTGCCTCTTCTACATTTATTCAGAGTAATGACCTGGTCAATATCAATAAATCTGAGCTACAAGAGGTTGTAGGAGTACGTATATTTCTAAAAAGGCCTTTGGTAGGAATTCAATTTTTGCAGGGGGGGCGTCTTGAATGGCCTGCCCTTTTTGATTTCCAAACACTAAGGGTTTTTTTACATTACGCAAAGGCGCATACTAGTATTAATACATACATACAGTACACATATACATCAGACTGACCAAAAAAAACGTATGATGTCATTAGCTTTTGAACTGGTTACTTACTTATGTAGGCCTACCCCTTCTGGGACACAGGGCATCCACAAGTGCCTCCATTTTCTACGATCCTGGGCGGTCTTTTCTAGCCCTTGTCAGCCGTATCCCATCTTCTTTATTTCTGCCTCCAGGTCCCTTCGCCATGTGTTTGGTGGTCTGCCTCTCTTTCTTTTCCCCTGTAGATTCCAGGTCAGGGCATCTAGTGGTGTTTTTTTAGACATTCTCAGAGTGTGACCTATCCACCGCCATGTTCTCTTGTGAATGTCTTCTTCAACCGAGAGTTAAGGGCTTCTGTCCTAAAGGTCTCTGTTGCTGATGGTGTCAGGCCAGAATATTTGGAGGATCTTTCGTAAGCTGCTGCTAATAAATGTCTGGAGTTTCCCTATGGTGGTCTTTGTTATTCTCCAGGTCTCAGCTCTATATTAAAGGGTCGATTTGATGTTAGAATTAAAGAGGTAGATTTTGTTTTTGTGGATATTATTCAGGACTTCCAGATATTTTTCAGCGACATGTAGGCTACTTTTCCTTTCCTGATCTTGTCTTCACGTCCGCATCTTTTCTTCTTTGCCGATCGATGACACTGCCCAGGTATGTGGGGGATCCGTGTCGAGTCACGTGTTCGTCATTGCCTCCATTTATTTTCAGCAATTGGGTTTTCTTTGAGTGTATGTTGAGACCAATTTGAACTGCATAGGAGGCTAATGTTGAGTTCATATCCTGCATCTGCTATTGGGTATGGGAGAGCAGGGCGAGGTCATCTGTGAAGTCCTCTGAACTGGTTGTTCAATGAAAATAATCCATAAAAGACATAGGGATTATGTTTTGGTGGCCAGGGAAAGTTTGATTTTATAGACAGGAGACGATCTCCAAACCGAGTCTGTAGAAATCCCATGCTCGTATTTGCTGTGTAAGCAGTATCCAGTATCTCCGTCCTGCATAAATACCAATTTTGTCATGTCAATGTTCTCATCCTTTGCTAGGTAGGTATCTTGTCTTCAGCAGCTTCAGATGTCCTTACCAGTCCACAACAACAGGTTTTCCATGCTTCTCCGGAGAACAGCCCATTCACAAACTTGCGACTAATGGCACATCAGATTTTGATTTGATTTCCCCACAACAACTAAGGTGATTAGGGGGGCGGGGAATGGTAGGATTTTAAAATTTGCCCAAACTGCACTCTAAACAGCCAAGGGATTTTCAACGTGCCCAGAAGAATGTCGTGATCTTCAAACGGAATCTCTTCCGACTTAGATCAGGGGATGGAGGGGGGGGTGTAGATTTTACTCGAAACAAATTGAGAAAACTTTTCAACCTGTCGGGCGTTCAACCCACGAGTTGAGAGGCTGGCACTTTGCCTCTGGACAACCGAGTCCCCCACACCAAACAGTCCAGGCCCTTGTAAAACGGCGAGAGCGGGGGGCGGGGGGAGGAATCCATACTTATGTGGCTGGGCCATATTCTCATGTTGTTTTGGACAATTACGGGGCTACATAGATGCATGCATGATATACATAATAATAATAATACATACATACATACATACATACATACATACATACATACATACATACATACATACATACATACATACATACATACATACATACATACATACATACATACATACATATACATACATACATACATACATACATACATACATACAAACAAACATACATACAAACAAACATACATACAAACAAACATACATACAAATGGAAAATTCATCGTATTACATGTATTCGTACATATACATCTCTGTATTCACATACATACATACATACATACATACATACATACATACATACATTTAGATAAAATGTATACAAATTAATGCGTTAGATCTGAGACCCTTCCGGCCTGAGTGAACCGAAACTATAAACGCTTCTCAAGCCATCCTCATATTCATGTTCATACCAAGATTCAAACCCCAGTTTTCCTGGCCTAAAAGGCTATCGCAGTGACGCAATATTATCTAACATCTCCACCTATTCATCAACCTACAATAAAAAAAATGACATATGCATGTATGTATATTCATAAAAGAGCATGAAAGTAAACACATTAAAGGACTGCATGTTTTCTATTACTATATCTGGTAAGTTGAACATGATTTGGTTGCTTGACTGAAAAGAATGTAACACTATGAAATTAGGTGTGGTGTGATTTGTTCGCTGACTTTGAGACTGCAAAGGAAACATTCAAACCCTTGTCTGCAATATCCACATAATCTTTTTTATTTTTGAACTCAGTAATAATACATGTATAGTTTCATTCGTATGATAATATATACAATTGTATGCACACACATTTCACACACACACACACACACACACACATACACAGACACACACCCACTTATACTTAATAAATAGATAAATAGAAAGTTAGATAAATATTATTTGTGTGTATATGTCCTTCAAACAATTCAGAAATTTGCAATTTTACAAGATCTTAAAAGTAACATGCTGAGATGTCATAGGCTTGTTTTTTTTAGCTCTGTGTGTCCGTGTGTGTGTGTGTGTGTGTGTGTGTGTGATATCGTCCCCTGGCTTAGTGATTTTAGTTGAACTAAATTAATCGAAATGGAGCAAGGTCTAAAAGGAATAAGAGGTAATACCACAAAATAATACTTGCTAATTTGAACATAAAAGTCTCATAAAGACAAGGATGCGAAGACAAAATATTAACGACGATTTTGATAGCCTAGAGGTTTATTCATTAATGCTAAAGTAAAAACAACAACAACAAAAACAACACGCAACGGAAAGGGGATAACGTGTCAGATCAACTACCCATTCTCAACACATTGAAATGAAAAGATAAAACCTCAATTGCTTTATTCTCCTACGGACCACCTATCATTTCACGGTGGCAAGAATAGAAACAGATTTACGTGACACCTTTGAGAATTCGTTTGTCATTTTGCTATTTATTGATCTCATGCCGTGAAATTCACACCAATTAACTTTAAGACAGGATTCGGTGGGAAGGGATTGGTGCTGTGGTTTAAAATAACACTGTGTCACTCAGTAAGACTTTTCTTCAAACTAAAATAATGGTAAACATAAAAGCCGAAACGTGACTACCTGGTCTTGAACTCAAACATACGGGGCCCAGATTTTTATTATTTGGTCAAAGTGCCCATGTGACGGAAACTGTCGACACCCCCAAGTGGGCAGGGAGGTGATGAATAACATAAACTGTCGCATCGCTGATGAAGTGGGGACCGTTAACTGCAAGCTAGACGAACGCAACGTTTGTCGACTGGGCCTAGCGCTGAGACGCTCAGGGAACGCAGACGATGGTAGGCAGCAAGGTGAGTGGTAAAATTAATAGTCAAACTTTTAATGCCTGTCTACGTTGTGAACATTCAGATGGATATGTATAATATAATACCTGTCTCTGTACGACGTTGCTACAAAGTCGCAACGAAGCTCGCGTTTTTCTTCAGTTTCACCACTGCTTGATGTTTGTGATTCTTTCTCAACTCCTCTCAGAGAAATATCTTCTCCTTCTTCTCCATAACTGACCGACTCAATTCTTGAGTATTAATGTCAGCGGGAATATTTCTAATTTAACCTAAACATTTTAATCCAATTTTGATTTTAAAGTAATATGTTTAATTCTATTTTTAAAGTCTTCAGCACTATTGCTGAGTTTTATATTTCAGTTTTTGTTTTGTTAAATTCTTTCAAGACATTGGGTTACCCTCCTCCCCCCCCCCCCTACACCAACTCTGTTTTCCTTTTCATAGTTAGCGTATATGTTTTGAGGAGAAAAAGCAACTGAACTATATCCCAGACAACAACAAAAAAAATAAGGGAAATAAGCATTGAAGGAAACAAGTTCTTAACCATGCACATGGTTCCTCCGAATGTCATTGCACCATCTCAGTAGCATATTCTTCTCTTATCGTATTTTCTCGGTATAAACTTAGCCTATCTTCTGCGGAACAAAAGTTTTCTTTTTCACCTTTATTTTCTTATTTCTTAACTCTTATCGGGTATTTCTAGCTACATCTTTGCTTATTAATTCTTTGAGCCATTTTAATAAAGCCTCATTGTTACTCATCATTTAAAGTATCCCCACAGACACTAATTCGCATTACATATTTTTTTTTAGGCTTTGAAGGTTGTAATCATTATTGTGGGGTGAAGGAGGATAGGAGCCTCAGGGATATCCTATTTATAGCCGAATTAGTATGAAATAATAGTTTTAAAAATATCTAGATATTCTCTGAGTACATGTAGAGGAATCATAATATAGAAAGCGGAGCGAGTTTTGAAAAGAACGAAAATGATACATTCAATTCATTTAATGGTACCGGTATTAAGAATAATCTCTTCTCTTCTTAGTGGCAATATATTTGATTATAGATCTATATGTAATTCCATTTCAATATGGACCCCTTCGTGTGATACCGAACCCATCTCTGTACTGTCATTGTGTTTTCTTGTTTTT
>JAXRKP010001580.1:5000-7500 GCA_037039925.1 Doris montereyensis | reverse complement strand
TTTGCAGGAGGCAGAAACTCGAAAAAAGGACAAGGAATAGAAAATGTAAGAAATCATATGTTGATAATCTTTTCAGAGTAGATGTCAAAGATAGAGCTAAAGACAGGAAAGGCTGCAATTCACAAAAGGCAAGAAATCCTGCTGAAAGTTGGAAATTTGTCAGTCCACGACTACTAGAGGTAAATATTAAACCAAAGTGGAAAGAGGAAATTAAATTATTAAAGCTTTCATGGACTAAACAAAGATGCCACCAAAAAAAAAAATATCCGTCTTCGAAAAGGATTTACAAATAGCTGCAGAGAATCTTAAACCCAAACAGAAATTAATACTTTTGGAGATTTAAACACTAGAGTAGGCAACATCTTTCAGAAACATCAGGAGGAGTAATAGGTTTAAAGAAGGAGTGACAACAACGTCTCCAAATGGAGAGAGATTAATAGATTTTGCCCTAAAGAATAACATGAAAATAGCTCAAAACGTTTTTTCATCATGAAGATGTCCACAAATATGCAAGAGTTGGATAGACAGATGTCCCAAGTCAATGATAGACTGTATAAAGGAGCAGTCCCTTTTTACAAATACAATGTATCTGTGTAAGTTAGAGATCCTGAAATATTTAGTGAACATCACCTTAGTATGATAGCCAAAATGAGATTATTAACTGAAGAAAACAAACAGAAAAGGAAAGAGAAGAAAGCTACTAATCAAATAATAGAAGAACTTAATAAACAGAATCAAAACAAATGTACCAATCCTTTGAACCCCGTTGCATCCATGTATTGATTTTAAGTACAATATCATGAAGAAAATTGTATTTTCTTGCAAGAAACAACCCATCTTAATATACTGCAACCAAGAGGTCTTGAAGGTGTTGTCGTTAAAGGAGATGGGAAAAACACAGCATGGTGGAATGACGCCTTCAAATAAGATCAATCTGTCATTGCCTGGAAAAATAATTGCAAACTCAAGAGACCAGATGATAGGATGTTATTACGTGTCATAAAAACACAATCACCAATGAGCTAAATTAGGAAAGCTTAAGATGAATCAGTTGGGAAGAGCTTTGGATAAAGATAAATTATCAAATTCAAAAAATGTTCTGGGAGCAATGAAGATATGAATTTGTAAAGCTTAATACGACAAATTAAGAAATGAAAGGAGAAATAATGAAAGGACAGCGAAATCAAATGTCACCGTGTACCGAATATTTTCACACAATTACATAATCCATGAGGAACATATGAAACGAGGATGTCAGATTATTTTAAGTGTAAAAAGTCATGAGATGAGCCAGCTGAAGATGTAGAGCATATCGATGGAAGAACTTTTTTCTCCCGTAAGAAAAGTGAAATTAGGAAAAGCCCAGGAGGATTATCAAGTTGATCAAAATGATTAAAATACCCAGGAGAGATCCAGACAAATTACTGCAGGCAATATGTCAAGAAGCATTTTGAGCATTTTGATCATCCGCTCGATGGGACTGGGTATCAATCCAACTTTTTGGAACCCCACGTGGGGGAAAAGTGGCACGACATATGTTTTCTGAGATACTCTTTAAGAAGAAAAAAACCTCAGTACGAGAAAATCAAATTTGAAATATCAAGTTCATCGAAACATGAACTGTTTGGTTGAAAGGCTGACGCCTTGCCTACAATGTAACCTTGCCTTTGTTCATTTTCAAACCCTAACATCATTACAACTGGTATTTTGTACTTATATCCATTATTTCTTTCGTTGTTGCTTTAGGATCTAGATTTTGAATTGATTTCGCTGTTGTCAGCGGGTTTGCATTTATAAATCTCAAATTGTGCCATCTGCTCATTTTTTCATTTTCTCTAAACCCTCAGACCAATTAAAGGGGAGATAACATAAACAAGTTGTGAAGTTATTCTTTTTATTGTGTCTACTTCGTGTATTATTGATGAGTAGAAGCATTGAATCGAAACTGGTTTTTAATAGTAATGAAATGACTAAAAAAATCATAATAAAGCTCATGCCTATTATGACTAATAGCTCACCTCACAAACCATTATAGGAAGATGACAGAACAGATAAAGGCCTCTTCTGCAACCAAGGCATGGATCGCTGTCTAGATGTATAGCTAAATAGATTGATGGTATCAAGACTGGGAAAATCGATTTCCATCGCTTTCAATCAGCCCCAACCGCTTAGATTCGATTCCCCTGATACGTTAGATAGATAGATAATTCCGCCTCGCATTATATCACTATCCGCTCGCATTGATGTTGAGGGTGCGCCGATATAAGGAAGGGGTTGGAGACAGAGGTGGTGTGTGTGTGTGTGGGGGGGTGACGGAAGAGGGGAGGATAATGTTGCACATTGTCTTCTTTAGGGAAAAGGGGAGGCGTGGGGGAGGGGTGGGTGAGGTGGGTGGGTTGGGGTGGGGGCCGTGAGAGCGGTTGGGCGAGAGCAGTTCTTTCTTTCCATTGCTGAGAGATGGGGGAGAGGGAGAAATATCGGAGATCAAAAATGAAAACCA
>JAXRKP010000158.1:470000-472500 GCA_037039925.1 Doris montereyensis | reverse complement strand
CACCCTGAGGTCACTGCGTGTGGGCTATCGGTTTCAGGGTGAGTTTCAGTGCATTGTGTCTTCTTTTGATTCACTCTGAGGTCACTGCTCGTCTTCACTTGTTATTTATACCCTGACTGCTGGGGTGAGTTTCAGTGCATTGTGTCTTCTTTTTGTTATTCACTCAGAGGTCACTGCGTATGGGCTACCAATGAGTTTCAGTGCATTGTGTCTTCTTTTTTGATTCACTCAGAGGTCACTGCGTATGGGCTACAGGGTGAGTTTCAGTGCATTGTGTCTTCTTTTTTGATTCACTCAGAGGTCACTGCGTATGGGCTACGGGGTGAGTTTCAGTGCATTGTGTCTTCTTTTTTGATTCACTCAGAGGTCACTGCGTGTGGGCTGTCACTGAGTTTCAGTGCATTGTGTCTTCTTTTTTTTATTCACTCAGAGGTCACTGCGTGTGGGCTACGGGGTGAGTTTCAGTGCATTGTGTCTTCTTTTTTGATTCACTCAGAGGTCACTGCGTATGGGCTACGGGTGAGTTTCAGTGCATTGTGTCTTCTTTTTTGATTCACTCAGAGGTCACTGCGTATGGGCTACGGGGTGAGTTTCAGTGCATTGTGTCTTCTTTTTGATTCACTCAAGAGGTCACTGCGTGTGGGCTACGGGGTGAGTTTCAGTGCATTGTGTCTTCTTTTTTGATTCACTCAGAGGTCACTGCGTGTGGGCTACGGGGTGAGTTTCAGTGCATTGTGTCTTCTTTTTTGATTCACTCTGAGGTCACTGCGTGTGGGCTACGGGGTGAGTTTCAGTGCATTGTGTCTTCTTTTTATGATTCACTCTGAGGTCACTGCGTGTGGGCTACGGGGTGGTTTCAGTGCATTGTGTCTTCTTTTTGATTCACTCAGAGGTCACTGCGTGTGGGCTCCAAGTGCATTGTGTCTTCTTTTTGATTCACTCAGTGCAATAAAGGGGTGGATTTCTGTTTTCCTCTTAATTGATTTTGGTGGACGAGGAAATTCAGTGTGAAGCGGAAAAAAACCCCAACAACAACAAAATCCAATAACAACAAAATCCAACAACAACAAAATCCAACAACAACAAAAAACAAAACAAACAAAACTATTTTTCTATTAAAAACAAAATTTCTCTGTCTCAACTATTTTGGTCCAATCCTGTCCATCTAAACATCTATCTATCTATCTATCCATCCATCTATCTATCTATCTATCTATCTATCTTATCTATCTATCTATGTATCTATCTATCTATCTATCTATCTATCTATCTATCTATCTATCTATCTATCTATCTATCTATCTATCTATAAATCTATCTATCTATCTATCTATCTATCTATCTATCTATCTATCTATCACTACTTATCTATCTATCTGTCTATCTACCTATCTGTCTATCTATCTATCTATCTATCTATGTATCTATGTATCTATTTATCTATCTGTCTATATCTATCTATCTATGTATCTATCTATCTATCTATCTATCTATCTATCTATCTATCTATCTATCTATCTATCTATCTATCTATCTATCTATCTCTCTATCTATCTATCTATCTATCTATCTATCTATCTATCTATCTATCTATCTGTCTATAATTATCTATCTATCTATTTTATCTATCTATCTATCTATCTATTTATCTATCTATCTGTCTATCTATCTATCTATCTATCTATCTATCTATCTATCTATTTATTTATATGTCTGTCTGTCTATCCATCCATCCATCCATTCATTCATCTATCCATTTTACTTATGATGATGACAACTTGGCTACGGAAGAAGGACGACGAGGAGGGAGGAGGAGGACGACGACGAGGAGGAGGAGGAGGATGAGGAGGATGAGGAGGAGGAGGAGGAGGAGGAGGAGGGAGGAATAAGATGAAGAAAAAGGAGGAGGAGGAGAAATGATAATATGATATGAATAAGATGAAGAAAAAGGAGGAGGAGGAGGAGATAATAATGAGAAGAAGATGAAGAAAAGGAAGGAAGAGGAGGAGGAGGAATAATAAATGGAAGAATGAAGAAGAAGAAGAAGAGGAGTGAAGAGGAAGAGGTAGAACAATAGGAAATGGAAGAGGCAGGGGGAAGAGGAGGAGAGGAGGAGGAGAAGGAGAAGGAGAAAAAGAAGAAGAGGAGGAAGGAGAAGGAGAAGGAGAAAAGAAAGGAGACGGAGAAGAAGAAGAGAAGGAGAAAAGGAGAAGGAGAAGAAAAGGAGAAGGGAGACGGAGAAGAAGAAGAAAAGGAGAAGGAGAAAGGAGAAGGAGACGGAGAAGAAGAAAAAAGGAGAAGGAGAAGAAGAAGAAGAAGAAAAGAAGAGAAAGAGACGGAGAAGGAGAAGAGAAAAGAAGAAGGAGACGGAGAAGAAGAAAAAAGAGACGGAGAAGAAGAAGAAGAAGGAAAGGAGAAAAGAAGGAGAAGAAGAAGAAAAAGGAGAAGGAGACGGAGAAGAAGAAGAAAAGAAGAAGAAGAAAAGGAGAAGGGAGACGGA
>JAXRKP010000158.1:455000-462500 GCA_037039925.1 Doris montereyensis | reverse complement strand
ACAGTTGGTCTGTAACAGTTATAATAATTAGTGTTATCGTGAAGATTTGTAACAGTAACAATTATAATAATTAGTGTTATCATGAATATTTGTGACAGTAACAATTATAATAATTAGTATTATGAATTGTTTGGACAGTAACAGTCATAATAGTTAGTATTATCGTGAATTTTTGGGACAGTGACAGTTATGATAATTAGTATTATCATGAATATTTTGGTCTGTAACATTAACAATAATTAGTATTATGAATATTTTAGACTTTAACAATTATAATAACTGGTATCATGAATATTTGTGACAGTAACAATTATAATAATTAGTATCATCATGAATATTTGTGACAGTAACAATTATAATCATTAGTATCATCATGAATATTTGTGACAGTAACAATTATAATAATTAGTATTATCATGAATATTTGGGACAGTAACAATTATAATAATTAGTATTATCGTGAAGATTTGTGACAGTAACAATTATAATCATTAGTATCATCATGAATATTTGTGACAGCAACAATTATAATAATTAAAATTATCATAAATATTTGGGACAATAACAGTTATAATAATTAGTATCATCATGAATATTTGTGACAGTAACAATTATAATAATTAGTATCATCATGAATATTTGTGACAGTAACAATTATAATAATTAGTATTATCATGAATATTTGTGACAGTAACAATTATAATAATTAATATTATCATGAATATTTTGGACAATAACAGTTATAATGATTAATATTATCATGAATATTTTGGACAATAACAGTTATAAGAATTAATATTATCATGAATATTTTGGACAATAACAGTTATAAGAATTAATATTATCATGAATATTTGGGACAATAACAATTATAATAATTAATATCATCATGAATATTTGGGACAGTAACAATTATAATAATTAGTATCCCGTTTTGAGCTCGAGGATTTTAAAGATTTTGGCATTTTTAAACACACATTATGAGAGAACAACAAGAGATGTGTTGTTCGTGTTTGTATTGTTTATAGGTAGTAGGCTTTATTTCAAACTGATAAAGTACAGTATTGTATAAATTGCAAATTAAATGAAAAATCGACAAATTTGTAACTTACGCTAGTAATGAATGCGAAGCACGAGACAACACTGTCACTTGGGCCATGGAGTATGTTACTTACGCTAGTTTGTGATACCAAAACTAACAACAGTTGAACATTTACGCCAATTTAATCAAATGAAATATAATCAAAATAATCGATTTCAACATGAATATGTGAGGTAGGTTATAGAAATTACTATGCCCGGCTTGGACAATACCATTAAACATTATGCAATATCAAATCATATTAAATGTTTCATATCAAAGTTATAAAGCACATTATGCTTGTTGTAATAGGATTGAACAGTTTAACGTAATCAGTAGTGAGGTAAGTGAAAATAGAAGTCCTTGTGTTCTTGATTTCTGATTACAGGCGTTTCCCGGAACAAAGGGAAATAAGGTCCTGGTATTTCTCTTTGGGAATCTTGTTTGGCTCTGTGTTGAGCTTTTGTAGCGCATAACGTGTCACATGATTTTCCTTGAGTCGCTTCAGTGATATCTCTGAATAATTGGCTGCCAGATGGCTGGTTCTGTAAAAGATGGTGTTAGGATACTTTCTATCGCCCTTGAGTTCCATAATATTGTTCCAGTCAACAAACCCATCTTCTGATTCCTTTCGTGAATTCAAAATTCTTAGGTCCTGAGACAATGTTTTGAAATCCACAAAGTCATCAAATTGTAACTGGTGAATTATATTGTTACGGCGAGCCAAGGCAAACCCAGGAACAAGTTGTGACTGAACAAATAAATTCCCAGCTCTTTCACGGCGGTGCTAATTGTGCTGTGAACACTGTCTCCTTCGTTGTGTCCATGAAATGACTCAAAATAACGGACTGAAATTTCTTGCAGGTTCTTGCTGTTTGCTACTGCATATAGCATCATCTCTGGCATGATAGAGTTCTGGTTTTGTCGGCACAGCCGTCGCTATACAAGTGAATTTCCTCAGCTCCATCATCATCATCATAGATCTGAAGAGCCCTGTAGACAGCCGTCGAAATTTCGGATGTTCCCCGCTTGTTAAAACCTTCATGCCAAGTGAAACACTGCTTTGCTTACCATGTCATAAAATGTTAGGTTGTAGTTGGATAACCTCCCTTTATAAAATAAAGCCCTTTCAAGGGACTGTGGTAGGTAGATGCCTTGTTGTAAGTCAAATGTCGCGCATCTGACTATCTTATGGTAGTTTAGTGTCCTTTCCTTTGATAAGTTCTTTAGCTCTCTTACTTTTTGTTTTTCCGCAATATGCTTTTCATATCGCGATGAAATTTTGTCTGAAATTGGGCTGTTGTCCTTCTTTGCCTGATGCACAGTGGCACACACAAAGAGCATTGGTCTTTTTTCGGTCTATGCATTGAAAGGTTCATTTGTTCAAAAACCTTCTCACAGTATCTAAAGCAGGGTGGGGTTGGTCTTGGGGACCACTCATTACAAAACATTGTGTACATTTCTTGTTTTGTCAGGTCAGAATGCTCTCGTTGTATTTGATCTGCAAAAGTGAGATTCAATTCTGGGAATCTGTCGATGTGAGACCGTACTGCCTGTTTAATTGTTTCATCTCTTTCAATCAACCCATCGCTTTCCTCCCACCTCTCTTCTCTTCTTCTCATGTTCCTGTTGGTGTAACTTTAGACAAGGCAGTCAGTCCGTGTTACTTGCTCGGAAACACTGAGTGTGTTGAGAAAGAACTTTTACAGACCAGAATTTGTTGTGCATTTACGGTAAGATTATATTTTTTTTGACGACTCTTCGATCCTGTTCTCCTGCACCGTGTTTTCGTTTCTGACAACTAGATGTCTCAATGTGTCTTACAATATACTCTCTTTGTAATCGGAGGGTTCCAAGGGCACACTATGAATTGAATATTTTATTCCTCTGTTCATCTGTTATAGTGTCGCATTTTCTGCCGCCTTTCTACTAGCAACTGAATGCTGGTGACACATAAATATTATTTAATGTCGAGATCAACTGGTGTGTTGCTTTTCTACTAGGCAACTGAATGCTGGTGACACATAAATTATTATTTAATGTCGAGATCAAATCAGGCGCTTTCTACTAGGCAACTGAATACAGACACATAAATTATTATTTAATGTCGAGATCAACTGCGTGTTGCTTTTCTACTAGGCAACTGAATGCTGGTGACACATAAATTTATTATTTAATGTCGAGATCAACTGGTGTTGCTTTTTCACTAGGCAACTGAATGCTGGTGACACATAAATTATTATCCTTAATGTCGAGATCAACTGGTGTGTTGCTTTCTACTAGGCAACTGAATGCTGGTGACACATAAATTATTATTTAATGTCGAGATCAACTGGTGTGTTGCTTTTCTACTAGGCAACTGAATGCTGGTACATAAATTATTATCCTTAATGTCGAGATCAACTGGTGTGTTGCTTTTCTACTAGGGCAACTGAATGCTGGTGACACATAAATTATTATTTAATGTCGAGATCAACTGGTGTGTTGCTTTTCTTACTAGGCAACTGAATGCTGGTGACACATAAATTATTATCCTTAATGTCGAGATCAACTGGTGTGTTGCTTTTCTACTAGGCAACTGAATGCTGGTGACACATAAATTATTATTTAATGTCGAGATCAACTGGTGTGTTGCTTTTCTACTAATGCTGGTGACACATAAATTATTTATCCTTAATGTCGAGATCAACTGCTGGTGAATGCACACATAAATTATTATTTAATGTCGAGATCAACTGGTGTTGCTTTTCTACTAGGCAACTGAATGCTGGTGACACATAAATTATTATTTAATGTCGAGATCAACTGGTGTGTTGCTTTTCTACTAGGCAACTGAATGCTGGTGACACATAGAGGTATTATTTAATGTCGAGATCAACTGGTGTGTTGCTTACTACTAGGCAACTGAATGCTGGTGGACACATAAATTATTATTTAATGTCGAGATCAACTGGTGTGTTGCTTTTCTAATAGGCAACTGAATGCTGGTGACACATAAATTATTATCCTTAATGTGGTGGGGGGACGCGGAGGGCAAGAGATTGATTCCTGTGTTGTTGTTACACAAAAGACTGGGTAAACCTGGCTGGACGAGAATTTGTCTCCAGGTTGTGACTGTGACTGTGGTGCGTGATTGCTATTACTTTGTTTGTCATAGTGTGCGTTGTCAATAACTTGTACACATTGTACAAAAAGAGAAGGGTCGGAGTGGGTGCCGAGGAGCAAGTGGCTGGTGACAATTCAAGACATCAATTGTCTTCTGTTTTCGTTTGCCACCACGGCGACTACGATTGGAAATGTTTGTTTTGTTCTTGTCGTCAAAAATGACGAAGGGGCACAGAATGATTACAAATCTCGCAGCAAGCAACAGCAGATAAAAATAGTATGTGAATTGAGGTCTGCTGATAATACATGATACGAAAATGGTAGTAGTAGTAGTGCGTAGCAGTAGCAGCAGTAAGCAGCAGCAGTAGCAGCAGCAGCAGCAGCACTTGTAAGCAGCAGCAGCAGCAGCAGCAGCATTGAGTAGTAGGCAGTAGCAGTAGCTGTAGCAGTAGTAGTAGTGTGGAGTAATAGCAGTAGTATTATGAGTAGCAGTATTAGTAGTAGAATAGTAGTAGTATCGTAGTAGTAGCAGTAGCAGTAGTAGTAGTATATGTAGCAGCAGTAGTAGTGGTAGTAGTAGCAGTAGCAGTAGCAGTACAGTAGCAGTTGCAGTAGTAGTAGTAGTAGTAGTAGTAGCGTGGTAGTAGTAGTAGTAGAGTTGCTCGTTTTTGTTTCCAATTCACTCATCCCAAGTCAGTTGCTCAGAAAGATTTCTCTCTCTCGCTCTTCACCTGCCCCTACCCCACCTGCCCCCACCCCACCTGCCCCACCCACCTACCCCCACCCCCCTCACCTACCCCCACCCCCGCTACCCCCTACCCCCACCCTCCCCCCTCCTTACTGGATGGATAACTACCTACGGTTGAAGGGTGCGGACTTTTCAGCATGGCTGTCAGTGACATACAGGAAAGCAGCTTGTGTAAAACAATACCATTTGCTAGCACTCAAATACAGACACACCCACACACACATACACACACACACATACCTACACGCACACCTATACAAATACACTCACACGACGTACACACATACACGCACACCTACACATACACAGACATACACACCTACATACACACATACACACGCACACACAAAAACACACACACACACACACCCAAACACAGACACTCACATCAAGGTAAAGATGAAATATGATTTATAGTCCGTATCCGCGCTCAAGTGCATGATCACCGGCCATGACATCATTTATCCTCCAGCAGGCCATTTCATTCAAAGTCCTTCTCAACTCCCGGAGGGAGCATACAGTACACACGCCTGTTAGGCGTTTCGTACTAACACTCAGGACAAGATCTTTCGCTACCTGTAGTTGGAGTACTCATTCACACCTGAGTCAAGTCAGGAAATTAGGTAAATTACCTTTCCTAAGAGTAATTCTCCCTGTGCCAGCCGTGGGGCTCGAACCATTGTCCTCGTGCGTGATTAGCAGCTCACAACACCACGGTTCCAGGCAGTGGATTAGGTAAGCAATCGTACGGAGATTAGGCGGCCCCCGCCCTCCACGAGTCTCCTGCTTTCTTGCAGGTGGGTCTTGGCTGATCAAATGCTAAGGGAGTTAACTCTGACAGTAACAACCTGCTGCCTTGCAGGCTGCCTTGGGTGACTAAAGCGAAGGAGTTAACCCTGACAGAAAATAACAAGGCCCGGTAGTCTCAAGGTGGTCACACTATGTTGGGGAGAGTGGCACAATCCCCTGCTTATCCAAAGCAAACTGATTCAAAAGTCGTTAAATATGATGACATAGGCTACCCGGCTTGAACTTTCCGAAGACGATTCTGGAAAAGAACACGGACTGCGATTTTTTACAGTACAAGGGATACTAGAGTAAACAGAGGAGCTGAAATATTTAGTGATCATCACCTAGTGATTGCCAGAATGAGATTACTGACTGAAGAAAACAAACAGAAAAGGAAACAGAATAAAGCTACTAAACTCAAAAATAGAAGAAATAAATAAACCAATAATAAAACAGATATATCAATCCAGGATAAAAAGATTTGTAAGTGAAAGGCAGGAGAATCTGAATGATAGCCCAAAAGAAAGAAAAGTAACAAATGTATAAAGAAACACACCTCAGTTGTACTGAAAGGTCTGATAGGAAACAAATTAAAGAAGATAGGAAAAGAACAGCATGGTGGAATGAGAATACCAAGACTAAGATCAAAAGAAAAGAAAGATGCCTGGAAGAAATTCTTGCAAACAAAGAGACCAGGAGCTCAGGATAGATCACGTGAATAAAATAAAAATATCGCTGAAGAGGAAGTTAGGAAAGCAAAACAGGAACAGTGGAAGAGTTTAAACAAAGACTTCAAAGAAAGCTATCAAAGAAATCAAGCTGCGCTTGAGATCAATGAAGAGCACGAGAAAGACCAAAAAGCATGCCCAATACGACAAATTAAGAATGCCAAGGAGAAATAATGTAAGCATCTTGTTGTATGAAGCTGGAAGAACTGTACAAGCGATGTACATGTACCGCCTGCACGTACATGTACTAGATAGAAATCAGGACACCCCTTGATCAAATCTGGAGGAAAGAACCTACAAGGAACGCAATGCAAGGCAAGGCAAGCGTAGGCCACGGACACAGGCAACGCAAGGCAAGGCAAGGGCAGGCCACGGGACATATAGAACGCAAGACAATGCAAGGGGTAGGCCACGGACACATGAACACAAGGCAATGCAAGGCAAGGGTAGGCCACGGGACATATAGAAGACAAGACAATGCAAGGCAAGGGTAGACCACGGGACATATAGAACGCAAGACAATGCAAGGCAAGGGTAGAAGCCACGGACATATAGAACGCAAGACAATGCAAGGCAAGGGTAGGGCCACGGACATATATAGAACGCAAGACAATGCAAGGCAAGGGTAGGCCACGGGACATATAGAACGCAAGACAATGCCAAGGCAAGGGTAGCACACGGGACATATAGAACGCAAGACAATGCAAGGCATGGGTAGGCCACAGGACCACATGGAACACAAGGCAAGGCAAGGTTAAGCCACGGACACATGGAACACAAGGCAAGGCAAGGCAAGTAGAGCAAGGCAATGGAACACAGGCAAGGCAAGGCAAGGGGTAGGCCACGGGACACATATGGAACACAAGGCAAGGCAAGGGTGGGCCACGGCACACATGGAACACAAGGCAAGGCAAGGCAAGGGCAGGCCACGGGACACAGGAACATAAGGCAAGGCAAGGGTAGGCCAGGCACATGGAACAAGGCAAGGGTAGGCAAGGGTAGGCAAGGGACAAGGCAAGGCAAGGCAAGGCAAGGGTAGGCAAGGCAAG
>JAXRKP010000158.1:440000-445000 GCA_037039925.1 Doris montereyensis | reverse complement strand
GTATATCTGATTAAAAAAAATCTAAAATGCGTAACTTCACAGTTCCACCAAGGCCTTTACGGCCCATAGAGTAGATATTTTTTCCTGTTTGCTCTATGGTATGAATCTGAATAGGGGATCATTTCTCGCCACCAGGAGGCTAGTGTACTGTAGATTATTTTAAACATTTTAGTCGACCCATTGATGCTAGCCTTCATTCGACTAAACATGAAGGCAAAATCAAACTTGTCCGTTCCTAGTTTTTAATTTTCGACAGGGTTGAGAGAAATTGCGGAGCGTTTCAGTCGACATGTTTAGAAGTCTGATCAACGAAAATATTTATGTAGAATTTTAGTGTTTTTGACTATGCCTAGAATTTTTCATGTTAGTGTTTGTAGTGTTTTTGACCATGCCTAGGTGCACAATTAATTCTGTGTTCATGTTGTAATAGTCTGTAGAATTGTGGTGTTTTTGACTATGCCTATGTGCACAATTAATTCAGTGTTCATGTTGTAATAGTCTGTAGAATTGTGGTGTTTTTGACCATGCCTATGTGCACAATTAATTCTGTGTTCATGTTGTAACCAACTGTAGAATTGTACGTTTTTGACCATGCCTAGGTGCACATGTATTAGTGTTCATGTTGTAATAAACAAAAATCGATGTAGTTCTGGTTTTCAGGCTTGTAATAACTGCACCATCAACGTTTTCCATGGATGATAATACATGTATTAAATTTGAATGATAACAAACAAAAATAATCACGCAATTGCGAAAAAAATACTCCTCTAAACGTTTCATCCATGTAAACTGTTGAAACAGGATGCATCCTAAACGCAGATAAACTGTATCCTATATAGTACGCGAATAATGTTTTCCATAATATAGTTTTCTCACTGAATCTTCGATCACATCACATTTACTTTTCTTTTTATCAATCTATGTGTTTACATTGGTGAAAAGAATTCATAATCTCACTCACTCACTCACTCACTCACTCACTCACTCACTCAGTCATCTCTGTACTCATCTCTGTTTTTCTATACACCTTTAGGATTGCCGCTGCTTCACACACGTCGGCTCCTCGACGACGTCAACAAGAGAATCCTCAAATGCGCGTAGTATGTTTACGTAGAAGAAGAAAAACATTGGTGTAAGGGAAAGCGCCTGATAAACCGTTGCTTTCCATAGCTACTATGAGTCGTTTCGATGGTAATTCATACCCAAGCAGCTCTGCGTTAAAGTCAAACCCCACATGTTTTAATCGATCCGTCCCTTTTGACCGAACCACTACTTCGTATTATATCGACCTCCTTCTCTTTCTTTCTTCTTTTTCCTTTTTTTTTTACGCTCCTTCATAGGAGTCAATCAACATCGAGCACTTTGGAAAGCCCAGATAATGTATAATATCTATCTACAAGGTATATTTGTGTTCGGTGCATACACAAACGACGTTGATTATACAAACTGCCTACAAAAGAATGATAATGCTTTTGGAGAGAGAAAAACACACACTCAATGCAGTCGAGCTATTCTGTTTCTATGGAGTTTGGTGGAACAGCTGTGGATGTTTACATACAATAGCATTACTTTCCCATCACCACTACCAAATTATGAATACAAAGCGAGGCGGGACAGGTACCATCAAGCTCAAATAAACAATGTGGAAATGTATTCAGATTGCATAAGGGGAACACAAAAAGTATTGGGAATTAACATACTCACTAGAACAATTATGAAGGCCTAATGGCTCAGTTGGTAGAGCGTGTGATTGCCACGCAGGTGATTCGAATTTGATCCCCGGTAATGCGGAATGGGTTGCGGAGGGGGGGTTCTGGTCCTCTTGACAACCCCTAGAGTGAAATGGGGTAGCTACAAGTTAGGACCAGCCAGGCTCGACGAAAGTGGAGTTGGCGCGGAAAGCTTATGCTTTGAGTTTACTCACATCCACTGCTGAGGCGATCTACGGGGTTTTCATAAGTTTCTTTTCTGTTTCGCCCGTACTACCCTGTTAAACAGCGAAAGGGATCTTCACCGTGTCCACAAAGTGTTGTGATTTGTACACGGGACCTCCTTTTTATCGTCCGTCTCCGATGTTACTAGGTGTCGATGCATATAACTGGACCAGGGTTGGGCGGGAGGGCGGGCAGGTGGAATGGAGGGGGGGGAAATTTTACTCGAAAGAACTCGAGACAACTTTCAACCTGTAGGAGCTTAATAAGTTGAATCCCACGACCTTTTGGTCGAAAGGCCGACACCTTGCCTCTGGACTACCGAGTCCCTTGCGTGGAAAGCAACGACAAACGACCACCCTGGGTGGTGTGCCTTGAATGATCAGAACTCGCCATTGCCTCGCGCTAAAGGCTTAGTGTGGGACTTAGTTTCGTTTTTATCGAGAGTATTGCGCCTGTGATAGATGAACAGAAGAAGGCCTACGTGGATGCCAGCCGTCATTTTTCCCCTCTTACAAGTCTCTATAAAGTATTGGAGGCAGAAAATGATACAAGCTGGGAACGTCTTCCAGGTGATAAAAAAACAAACTATACGGAAATCTTTGACTTTCAAATCGTGGAGCAACAATCGCACTTCTTCTTCATCATGTGCCGAGTCTGAAGCAGTCATTGGCCATTTTGATTTCCTTTCTTCTCTGACATTCGAGTCTGAGGCAGGGTATTGGCCATTTTGGATTTCCTTTCTTCTCTGACATTCGAGTCTGAGGCAGGCATTGGCCATTTTTGATTTCCTTTCTTCTCTGACATTCGAGTCTGAGGCAGGCGTTGGCCATTTTGGATTTCCTTTCTTTTCTGACATTCGAGTCTGGGGCAGGCGTTGGCCATTTTTTATTTCCTTTCTTCTCTGACATTCGAGGCTGGTGCAGGCACTGACCATTTTGGATTTCCTTTCTTCTCTGACATTCGAGTCTGAGGCAGGCGTTGGCCATCATGGATTTCCATTTTTCTCTGACATTCGAGTCTGAGGCAGGCATTGGCCATTTTTATTTCCTTTCTTCTCTGACATTCGAGTCTGAGGCAGGCATTGGCCATTTTGGATTTCCTTTCTTCTCTGACATTCGAGCCTGAGGCAGGCATTGGCCATCATGGATTTCCATTCTTCTCTGACATTCGAGGATCTGATGAAGTTGTTGCTGACGTTTCTACTTTACGTGTGGCCCAGTTGTTAAGAGTTTTTTTATAATATGTTGATCTTTGTCTTCCTTGCATTTTGTTCCTGAGATCTTTCCTTACTAGCTTAGTTGCTCTAGTCCCCCCCCCCTCCTGTTTGTATGACCAGAGAAAGTCATTTGCCTTCTTCTCATATTCGTGACAAATGCAGGACCTTTTTTGGCCTGATTTTCTTAGTATTCTACGGAGGAACCACATTTCTACTGCCTCTAATCTTTCCGTAATTTGTTTGTTTCTTGATCACAATTTACAGCCATACATAAGCAGAAACCACATATATACCTTCAACACTCATATTTTTGTTTGTTAACTTTCTGTTTTTTCATCACTGGATTTAATTTTGTGAAAGCATCTTTTGAAATTCTCTTCCTGACCTTCGTCAATCAGATGTTATCATGTATTCCATGTATTTGAATTTGCGTATTTGTTTGACTGCCTGTCCGTTTCTTTGAATATTGCTTATTGGAATAGTCTGTTTCTTCGCTGTAACAATGCATTCAGTTGTTCCTATGTTAGTTCTAGTCCTTTGGCTGCACTCTTCTCTGCGACCACGTCAAGAATAATTTGTAGACTTTCCTCTGCTTCTGCAATTTATGCTGTGTCGTCTGCATATCTTAGGTTATTTAAATGTATTCCTCCAATTTTCATTCCATCTGTAATCTCAAGAGTTTTCAACATCATTCCACTGACGAGATTTAATAGGTCTGGTGACAGGACACACTCCTGCCTGACTCCTCTTTTGATTGACTTTTCTTCACTATATTCACCATCAATTCTTACTGCCAGTACAAGTTTCTTAGAAGCGTTAGGTATTTCCAATCTATATCCAATTCATTCCGCATCTTGAAAAGCTCTACATGTCTCGCTTTGTCGAAAAGCCTTAGAGTAGTCAATAAAGCATATGTAAAGATTATTCTGCATCTCTATGCTTCCTTCTATTAAGATTCTGAATGTGAATATAGCATTAGTGGTACCTCTATGCTATAAAAACCAAATCGTGTCTCTGACATTTCTGGTGGGCGGTGCTGGTAGATTCTACTTCTTTCCTTTCACTCTTTCACTTCACGGCCACTTTTCTCTCATCTTGCTGTTTCCTCTTAATTCACCCTGACATCACCATACATGATGGATGTCGAAATGTTCAATTAAATGGACATGTCTGGCCTATTCATCCCAAATATAGCGTACATCGTACACAGATCTGAAACAGGGTTTCATAGCAAGAGGTTATGCTTCAAACTACATAATTGTTGTCAACAAGCTTTTTCGACGTACGTCAGGCCCTCCAGTGATAGGAATACAGGAAAGCAATGACTGCATTGTGATGGGAATCACCGAAGCATCGGAGCATAGTATATTATAGTACATGTAGTTGAACTTTTTAGAGATTTCACCATACATAGGAATCAGAAAAGTGAAAAGGAAATGTCTCTGGTCCGTGACTAAAAGAAGTATAAAAACAAGAAGAAGGAGGAGGAGGAGGAGAAGGAGGAGGATGAGGAGGAGGAGGAGCAGAATGATGAGGAGGAGGACGAGGAGGAGGAGAAGGAGGGGGAGGAGGAGGAGGAAGGAAGGAGGATAACAAGAACGAGAAGAAAAGAAAGAGAACAAGAAAGACATACAGAAACAAAGAAAGAAAGAGAAAATATGACGGCGACAAGAGAAAGTGAAAGAAAGGAGGAAGAGAAAGAGCAATGAAATATGTCGGGAGGACGGTGACAATGGGTTGAGATGAGAGAGAAAAAAACATGGTCCAAACTTATAAATGGGGAATGGGTTAGCATTAACACACAGGCTTTAAACAGTGGCTTTGAATGGGGAATCGAGTTAGCATTAACA
>JAXRKP010000158.1:422500-437500 GCA_037039925.1 Doris montereyensis | reverse complement strand
ACACAGACGTGTAAGTGGATCGACATTTTCCCCGGGAGGTGTAGATCGACATTTTCCTCGGTATTACACATGACTGTGTAAGTGGATCGAGATTATGACAAAGTGGATCGACATTTTCCCCGGTATTACCACAATTAAGTGGATCGACACTACACACACGACAGGTGTTAGTGGATCGCATTTTCCCCGGTAATACACACACGACAGGTGTAAATGGATCGACACCTTTTGGACTGGTACAAGGGAGGAGATCTCGTCCCGTGTGCGAGCCACAATTACACAATTATGTGGTTCTGGCTGTGGTGTGGCTGTGTAGCTGTGGCTATGTAGTTGTGGCTGTGTAGTTGTGAATGTGTAGTTGTGGCTATGTAGTTGTGGCTATGTAGTTGTGAATGTGTAGTTGTGGCTGTGTAGTTGTGGCTGTGTAGTTGTGGCTGTGTAGTTGTGGATGTGTAGTTGTGGATGTGAGTTGGTTTTTTTCAAATGAATGAAGTCTTGACCACTTGCCCACCGACGCCACACGTTCTACACGAAGTGAAAGTCAAAGTTCCTTCAATGCCCTTATAAGGAGACCTATAGAGCCGGAGCTTATCCCGGTTTCTGCAGCGTGAAGCGGAACAGGTGACAATAATCACCTTCTGGCCAGGACGCTAGTCTGACGCAGGTTTTTTTTACTCCCAAGCTAGTGCTTGTACCCATTTTGCACCTGAGTGTAGAGTGGGGAATGCGTGTTAAGTGTTTCTTCCCCAAGGAACACAACGTGGGATCTGGCTTTGCTAGGATTCGAACTCGGGACCTCACGATCCCCACCAGTCCGGTAGTCTTACCCCTCGGTCACCGATGCCACCATCATAGACCAAGGCTCTGATATGTTTTGCCCACGCATCACTCATAGGGTTATGTACTAAGTCCAGACATTAGTGCTTTCTCCTGCAACTTCAGACGGGTGTTATGCGATTCAAACAACAACTCTCTGACTTATAGGAAGACACCCCATCTCTGAACCATCATCCTACCCATTGTTAGATGATCTACTGACAGCCCACATAGGTCCTACGTTGTGTTCGTTGGGGGGGATACTCAACACACATTTTTCCACTGGACCCATGTGCTAATGGGTACCAGTAACAGACTGATGAGGAGTAGACGTCTGCTACAGATTAGCGTCATGTCCAAAATGGATCACCTGTTGTTCTACTTCACGCCATGGATACTGGGATAAGCCCCGGTTATATGAGGCCGTGACGGCCTTGAAGGAACTTTTTGTGCTTACTGCAAGAACACATCCGCTGTGTGTGACCTTTGCCTTGCTGGCACATTCATGATCTGGCCATAGACGAAGCGACCAATCGGCCCGAACCATGCTTACTGCTACGCTTCTCGGAAAAACGGAATCTCGTTGCCACCTTAGTCTTTCCAGCGCTTCGAATCCCGACTAGTAGATATTTTATTCAAATCAAGAAATAGAATTGATGCGTTAGATGAAATGTTTTAGTTTTGTCTGTACAAGTCTTTCTATGGCCACCACGGTACGTCGTCGCTCCTTTCTGGGAAATCCATTTTTATTTCTGGGAAATCCATTTTTATTTCTGGGAAATCCATTTTTATTTCTGGGAAATCCATTTTTATTTCTGGGAAACCCATTTTTATTTCTGGGAAACCCATTTTTATTTCTGGGAAACCCATTTTATTTCTTTTCATTCTTGCCGCCACAATGTCTTTTAACTGCAGCAGTTTCTTTCCTTGTCAATTTACACTGAGATCATTACGTACGGTGGACGCGGTAAATGTACAAGGAAATCAACACTCAAATCAAACATTTTCGATATGGATAGCTCCAAAGCGTTTTGCCTACTACGCGATATCAAGGGGCCATAACTTTTTTGTTCTGCAGATATGTCTAGCTTGCTACTTTACACACACAGCAGACGACATGCGCGCCGTGAATCAAACCCTGACCTTCTGTTTCCCCGTGCTAGCCAGATCACCTTGACCTCTTGGCCACTCAGTTCCAACCCAATTGGCACCCCCGATGGATTGATAATGTTCCCATGAAAGATGTTTATTCAACAAGATTTTCGGTTTTATTTCTTCTCTTTTTCTTCTTTTTTCTTTTTTCCTTCTTTTTTTTTTCCTTCCTTTTTTTTTTTTTTATGGCGTGCGCCGCCAAACGCTCGACCTGACCCCGTCACTTCTGTTGCTGCTGATGCTGCTGCTGCTGCTATTGCTACTGATGTAAGAAGTCAGTGCCGTTGATGACAACTCGAAGGGAAGCTGAAGACCAACGACCTTGTACTAACGCCAAATTCGCATGCCGCCTGTTGAATGCCAGCCGCTGTAATAATGTACTGATACCGACCATTCGATTGCTGGTGTTATTACGTCAAGGCGCTATACTAATGTACTGATACCAACCATTCGATTGCTGGTGTTATTACGTCAAGGCGCTATTGCTTGAATTTGTTTGAAAACGTCACCTCTAAAAAGGGGTTGGATGCTAAGACGAACAGATGGAAAAAAAGTAGATTCTATCTAGCGCCCACGCGATGTTCAGGGACGTAATGAAGGGGGGGGGTACAAACAATTATTATTGACGAAGATTTCCCTTTCTTTGTATTTCTTTCTTTTTTATAAAAGAAAGTAAGAATTTGCAAGTTACCCTCCTGCGCATTATAGATAAAGGGATTTTTTAAAATTAAAGAAAAAAACCAAAGAAAAATAAACAAATGTTTTATTGTGCATGGAGTTTTGGCTGTTTGTCGATGGTGATAGGGAAAGCTATGATGATGATGATGGTGATGGTGATAATGATGCTGCGGAGGGCGGTGAGATGATGTGATGGTGGGATGGGGGACGGGGGGGCAAAGGGTGCAAGTGACGCAGAGTGGGTGTATAATACGACAAGACACGTCTTGCTGACGTAGCGCAGATCAAATAACCATTATATGCAATGCAAACAAAAGGATATCTGATAGCTTTCCCACACTCACACACACACACACACACACACACTGAGACTCGCACATACCCACACGCAGATAAATACACACATAAACACATACACTCCCACACACACACACACACACACACATATATATATATACATACAAACACACACACACACACAGGTAGCAAGATGGGTGTGTTTGTGGTAGTTTATCCCGGTACGATGTAAGAATGAATGTGAAAGTGAACAACAAGCTGTTTAGAGAGACATTGAGGGCAGAGGGTACTGATTACTGATAGTGATAGGTGCATTGCCATAAAGCAAGCGTAGGAGTGTAAGAAGAGGAGGCAATGCAGGAGAGAAGTATTCTTAATGCTTGGCAGATAAAAAGAAAAAACAAGCGTAGGAGTGTAAGAAGGGGAAAAACACAGAAGAATTAACAGCGATACAGTTAGTAGAAATGTTAAAGATCAAGATAAAAATGGATTAATAGTCCGTGTCTCCGCACAAGTGCAGGCTCACCAACTGTACATCATTTATCCCACAGCAAGTCATTTCATTCAAAGTCATTCTCAACTTCCGTGGCGGGGGGGGAGGGGATACGATACACAAGCCTGTTAGGCTTTTCGTACTAACACTCTGACAAGATCTTTCTCTACCTATAGGGAGGGAGGGAGGGAGGAGGGAGAGGAGAGAGAGAGAGAGAGAGAGAGAGAGAGAGAGAGAGAAGAGAGAGAGGGAGAGAGGAGAGAGAGAGAAGAGAGAGAGAGAGAGAGGGAGGAGGGAGTACAGGTAAGAACAACCAACTATAATCACGTCTCACCTTCCAGACGGCATCGATGTGCCAAATCGTGACCGCCTTGAGAACACCGTTCTTTGAGACGGTGTTACATAAATTGATGGAGGATTATTGTGAGCTTATTTCCGCTAAATGCGGTGATCTCACGGTTTGAATTGCGCTCTATTATTTTATTAGGCCACTCAGTCCCTCTGTGGCATCGGTTATCGAGTGGTTAAGCTGCCGGGCTTGAGACTATGAGGTTCTACGTTCGAATCCTGGCAAAGTAGATCCGACATTGGGCTTCCTGGGACAGCCACTCAACACGCACCCCCCCCCCACTCTACCCAGGTGCAATTGTGTACAAGCACTAGCTTAGAAGTAAAAACATGCGTCAGATTAATGTCTTGTCCAGGATTGGTTAATATCACATGTTCTGCTTCACGCTACAGAAACCAGGATAATCCTCGTCTGTATGGGCCATAGCATACTGGCCCTGAAGGAACTTTATATTTACTCAGTCCCCCTAACTATAACTGTTATGGATCTTAAGATTTCATACCGGGTACACGGGATCTGTTTTCTCCCTTTTCTTGTAGTGTAAGGGGGGGGGAGAGAGAACGTTAAATGCTATCTTCTCTAGGATGAAGGGAATGGCTGTGGTTGGTCTTTCGTTTCTTGTTTTAGTTTTCATTTGATTTATTTTTTCACTTTTTTTTTCTTTTTTTTTCTGTTGTTTTTGGTCTGGGTTTTTTTTGGTACTTTCCGAAAGCGATTGAAATTAGACTGCAGCTCAGTGATGGAGTTCACACGCCACACCTGGTATGTCAATGGGGCAATGTGACCTGGAGGCACTTGGGACGTGACGTCAGGGGTTTTTGTCATAGTTTTGTTTGGTTTGTTTGTCGTTGTGTTTTGTTTTTGTTGGGAAAAGGGGGGGGGGGGGGGGGTTGGAAAGCTGTTTTGAGCTTGTTACCGGGGAGGCTGGGATCACTTAAATTTGTTCCTTTTGCTTTGTTTTTGTCTGTTAGTTTCTTTGGTTTGTGGGGGGGGGGGGGTTATTTGAAGACGAGATGGTTTAGAGTGATTCTGCTGTTGTTGTTGTTTTATGGTTGTTGCTGCTGCTGCTGCTGTTATGGAACCGAAAAGAAAACGCAATAGATAACATCAAACAGTTATACGAGCATAGCTATCAACCAGTACATGACATAAGCGTATTTATTTTGTAGTTTGGTTTTGTTGGGGTTTTTTTGTTTTTGTGTGTGTTCGGGTTGGGTTTTGTGTGTGTGTGTGTGTGTGTGTGTGTGTGTGTGTGCTCTCAGTATTTATAGAAAGAACATTGAAACTTTTCAAACTTTAACCAATGCGTCATCACTGAGGCGTGGCGTTGTGAGCTGGTCATGACGACAACACTGGTTCAAGCCACACGACCGGCACAAGTGAGTTTTTCTTCTCACAACGTTGTACACTTAGGAAAGGCACTTCTCTCTACTTGACTCACTTGTGTCTTGTGTGAATCAGTACCCAGCTATAGGTAGAGTGTTAGTACGAAACGTTTAACAGGCGTGTGTACTGTATGCTCCCATCGGGAGTTGAGAAGGACTTTGAATGAAATGACCTACAGCAGCTGTGGGATAAATGATGTACAGTCGGTGAGCCTGCACGTATGCGGGGTACAGACTCTAAATCTATCTTTATCTTTAATCATAATTTGAAGTCCAATTTTAAGCATGATAGACTAATACATTAAAGCTTTTATTATTATTAATTCAGCTTCTTTGAAAAAACCCAGTGCGCTTTCTAGAAAAGTTAATCTTGGCATACTATTAGATGTTAATATTCCTGCAATTTTGTTTTGGCACATAATTTTTCGCTGAAACATAGTCATTGCAATGAATAATTACCAAAAGAGTGGTGATGATAATGAAACTGGTGATGGTAGTGATAATAATTTTACAGAGGATGGTAAGAATGGGTCTTTTGGAGCGTTTGGACATTTTGATTTGAGGTGTTGGTGGGTGTTTTTGGTCTGTTACGATGGCTTTAATTTTCCTTGAACTGTAAGATACATACATTTCATTAAAAGATTGGAGAGCGCATTGGGCTCATTGTGAAAGAAGAAGTTAAACGATTTCCATTATAACATCTCAACTACCTTTCGGTCAAATAGCAGCCGATTAGCACACCGTCCACATTTCCACTGACTAGACCTGATTGAAGAACTCTAATATCTGTAGCCTTTACGATCCTTAAATCTGAACGTCTAGCTCTGTTCAATCACTGGGGGACTCGGTAGTGCAGAGGCAAGGTGTCGGCCTCTCACTCTCAACCCAAAGGTCGTGGATTCAAGCCCCGCCGACGGTTGAACCATTTTGTCGATTTTTTTTTTTTCGAGTGAAATCTATTCTTTCGCCCACACCCTCACCCCCCCCCGCTTCCCACCCCTGGTTGAGGTAGGTGGGTCAACATCCTAGTCCCATCGGAGACGGATGATAAGAAGGAGGTCCCGTTTGCAGATCACAACACTCTGTGCACGTTAGAAATAGCTGGCTGTTTGCAGATCACAACGCTGTGTACACGTTAGAAATAGCTGGCTGTTTACAGATCACAACACTCTGTGTGCACGTTCTGTAGAAATAGCTGGCTGTTTGCAGGGAAAAATGTGGGGCAAAATTTAAAATAATACCTAACAAAAAACAACCGAGATCACCATAGTAGTTCTGGATGTTGGTAAATCAAATCAAATCAAAAGTTTCAATTTCTAAAATCTAGAAATCTGGTGGGGGCAGGGGTTTCAATTTCGGAGTGAGCTTAGAATATCAGCCATCAGAGCATACTACTCACTGAGAAGAGAGAATATCAGCCATCAGAGCATAGAAATATCAGACATCAGAGCATACTACTCACTGAGAGAGAGCTTAGAATATCAGACATCAGAGCATACTACTCACTGGGAAGAGAGCTTAGAATATCAGACATCAGAGCATACTACTCACTGAGAGAGAAGAGAGCTTAGAATACCAGCCATCAGAGCATACTACTCACTGAGAAGAGAGCTTAGAATACCAGCCATCAGAGCATACTACTCACTGAGAAGAGAGCTTAGAATACCAGCCATCAGAGCATACTACTCACTGAGAGAAGAGAGCTTAGAATATCAGACATCAGAGCATACTACTCACTGAGAGAGAGAGAGAGCTTAGAATACCAGCCATCAGAGCATACTACTCACTGAGAGAGCTTAGAATATCAGCCATCAGAGCATACTACTCACTGAGAAGGCTTAGAATATCAGACATCAGAGCATACTACTCACTGAGAGAGAGCTTAGAATATCAGTCATCAGAGCATACTACTCACTGAGAGAGAGCTTAGAATATCAGCCATCAGAGCATACTACTCACTGAGAAGAGAGCTTAGAATACCAGCCATCAGAGCATACTACTCACTGAGAAGAGAGCTTAGAATATCAGCCATCAGAGCATACTACTCACTGCCTTCGTCCATAAATTATGTTAACGCCAATTTTAAATATAGACTCAACATCAACGCATTCTTCGTGCCGACTGCATTCTAGATCTAAAGATAACGATTTCATGTTTTTAAAGATGAAGATGGATTTTAGTCCGTATCCCAGCACAAGCGCAGGCTCACCGATTATACATCATAATTTATTCTCCAGCAGGCCATTGCATTCAAGGTCCTTGTCAACTCCCGTGGAGAGAGGTTGCTTAGAGTACAAGCATGTCTGTCAGGCTTGTCGTACTAACACTCTGATAAGATCTTTCTCTATCTACAGCTGGTACTCATTCACACCAGAATTAAGTGAGGAAAGTAGAGTGAAGTACCTTTCCTAAGAGTACAACGTTGTGGTGGAGGGGGGCACACACCTGTGCCAGCCGTAGGGCTTGAACCAGTGTCGGTGTGATCACAAGCTGCAACGCCTCTAAAGAGTTCTATCACCTTTGCAAAATGTCCACACAGCCCACCTGTTCTCTAAAGAAAGAATACCCCCCACCCCCACGTGCGCGTTCCAGCTTCTTTCTTTAATAGCTTGAAGTCTAGTTTTAAGACATTAAAAATATACCTGTAAAGCTCTTCTTTAATCATTTGAGATCTAATTTTAAACATGACAAATACAACATAAATATTTTTCTTCTAACTATTTTTTTGGATCTAATTTTAAACCATGATCATAAATGCAGCACTAAAAATACTTTTTGCTTTAATTTTCAAGTCTATTTTTTAAACGCAGCAATAATAATACACCGTGATCAATTTAAGATTTTTGAAAAAATATTTGTTATTATTATTATTTTTTATGATTCATTTATTTATTCATTTATTTATTCATTTGTTTATTTATTTATTTATTTACTTATACTGATTTGGCCCCGGCGTAGAGAGCAACGAACGGAAAGTCGCAGCCCCAGCCAAGAGAAAGTTGGCAATGGCTTGATGGGAAAAGCGTGGGAATGTCACGTGCATTCCACGCTCATCATCACCACAGCCCTGTATGTACATGTATGTGGCGTTATTGGCAGGTGGAAGATATAAAAACCGATTCAAGCCTGTCTCGATTGTTATCAGTCCGTTTAGAAGCTGTTGGTGTTGTTGTTGTCGTTGTTGTTGTTGATGGTGGTGGTGGTGGTGGTGGTATTGTCGTTGTTGTTGTTGTTGTTGTTTGGGGGTTTGTTTTATAAACAGAGGAGAGCATGGTGTATGAATGGGTATGGAAAGCTGTTTCAGGTGTTCTTGACAGAAGATTGAGATAACAGCCTCACCGTTTGAATATTATGCATGCGAACCATCTTTTGAGAGTTTTGGTGATCACAAGGCAGAAAACTTCACGTCCGTAGCACGTTGATAACGAGGCGTTGTCGCTGAACCCGTAGTCGTGTTGTGAAATTGTAATCACGACGACACTGGTTCAAGTCCCACCACTGCAGGTGGTAGAGGTGGGGGTAGGGGGGTAGGGGGGTTCTCCCCCACAACGGTGTACTTTAAGGAGAGGTTTGTGTATTTGTTTATTTGTGTATTTGTGTATTTGTTTATTTGTTTATTTGTGTATTTGTGTATTTTTTTATTTGTGTATTTGTTTATTTGTGTATTTGATTTTACTAAAAAAAAAACAAACTCAAAAATTGTTTTCAACCGCTGGCGGGGCTCGGGACCCACTACCTTTTGGTTGCGAGGCCTATACCTTGCCTCTGGACTGCCGAGTCCCCTACACGTGCAAAAGTAAAATATAAAGATAAAAATTGATGTTTAGTCCGTATCCCCGCACAAGTGCTGACTCGCCGAATGTGAATCAGTTATCCACCCCCTCCCCCTCCCTCCCACCGCCCCCATTCCCCTCCTTTCCAGCTGGCCATTGTATTCAAAGACCTTCTCAACTACAGTACAGCAGCACATTAGGCGCTTCATATTGCCACTATGACAAAACGTTGTCTACCTATAGCTGGGCACTCATTCACACTTGAGGCAGATGAGGACAGCAGAGTAAAGTACCTTCATGCTTTATGAAGAGTACAACGCTGTTTGGGGGGATGGGGGCACGAGTGCCAGCCACAAGTTTTGAAGCAGTATGATGTCGTGATTACAACCTCCCTACACTACGGATTCGCCACAGCACTTCTCAAAGTGATCTGTTTATGTCTGTATTTTATATAATTATAAGTTTGTCGATCTTTGTTCGCCAAAGGCTCTGTTGATAGGCCACTAAGAGTAGTAAGAGTAGCCATATTTTGCATGTAAGGTTTAATTCATTCCCACATTGTTTTTGTTTGAGAAAATGGTCTGCCAAAAGTGACGTTGAATCAATGTAACCTTCATTGTTTCCCCGTCTTTGTGAGCGTCATTTTCAGTCAGCTAGACCGCCATTTTGAACAGGTTGTATTATTGAAAAGTTGGAATAGTACTGTTCACGCCCACACCTGTGTAGCCTTGGTATCGAATACTGACCCGATCTATTAATCGTACGGTGTCACCCGCAATGTGACGTGCCTGTCTACATAATTCTGAGTTGGTTGTTCTTTGTTTGCGAAAGGCTCTGTTACCAGACCACTGAGAGTAACCATGTTTTGCATGACAGGATGCTTTCGTTTTCATTTAAGAAAGTTTTCTACCAAAATTAACGTTTAATTATTGACAATTTCAGCGTTTCCCCATCTTTGAGTAGAATTTGCATTCACCTAAGCCGCCATTTTGGACAGATTATAACGATGCATAAAAATTGGGAATAGTACCGTTCACACCTACCTGCGTAACCTCAGTATCGAATACTGACCCGATCTAATAGTCGCGTTTGGTATCGCCCAGGGTGTGACATGCGTAGGTTATATTATTATTGTTATAAAGTGTGCGTGTCTGTGTGTGTGTGTGTGTGTGTGTGTGTGGAGGAGGGGGGGTTCTGGCTCTATGGTTTTATACAGGTATCGTTTGCAACTGGTTTATGTTGGTTCTGGTAAAAACCTTCTGTGTACAAGTAACTGTTAGTTTCAAATCGAACTGTATTCGACTGTACCTTTCCTAATTCTTACACGGAGAGCTGGTGGTGTGGGGGCCCAGACACAAGTGTCATGATTCAAGACTGATTTTTATTCAAGATTTCTTGAAACACACAGGCGGGGTTGGAGGGAGGGGGTGGGGTCATGATGTCCCAGAGATGTTCCAGAGATAAGGTGTCTACACCTCTGAACCAAAAAACTCGTGCTTTGGTGTCCCGGCGGGTTGGAGCATTGTCTCGAGTGTTTTGGGTAGAACCCACTTGCCTGGTCTAGGTAGGTGGACCCGCACCTAGTCCCATCAGAGTCGCACGGTTAATAAAGAGTCCCGACTTGCAAAACCCAACACTCTACTCTGTGTGTTGTACACTTTAGGGATCCCTTTGCTTTATACACTTTAGGGATCTCTTTGCTTTTACATTTTAGGGATCTCTTTGCTTTTACACTTTAGGGATCCCTTTTTTTTTACAATTTAGGGATCCTTTGATCCCTTTGCTTTTTAAAATTTAGTGACAGGTTTTGTGAGTTTAGATATTACTCGGAAGAAGAAAGAAAACCTCGACAAAAATGTTCAACTGTAAGCGGGGTTTGAACCACGACCTTTGGATTGGGAGGCTCAAAACCTTGCCTCTGGACTCTCCAAGACTCCCTGAATGACTAGTACTATGGCCCTCATCCGTTTCCGACTTATTTATGGACGAGTACTTGTAGGTGTAAGCTGCTTAGCCTCTGTGCTTTCACACCCCCCCCCTCCCTCTCCACTTTCACACAGGAGTGAATGAGTTTTGTTGATTATGAGGCAGTGACGTCATAATATGACGTAAAAAAAGAGAAAAAACCTAACTGGTTGGCTGACGGGAATCTCCTGACGCCTTTGGCTGGAGTTTGTTGGGGGCTTTTTGGGGTGGGTTTTTTAAAGGAAAAGGATGAAGGGAGGGGGGTGTGGAGAGAGATAATGACGCGACGCCAATGACCTTCATCGATTGCGGGGGAGTGATATCGACTTGAAAATCTTTGTTGGCATTTTTGTCTTGTCTTATCATGTGACACTGTGTCGAGATTGCTCCTTCCTAGAGTCGGCTCCGTTCAAAGTAATCCGATGATAGGAGTGCGGGGTTGTATGGCATTTTGTTTTGTTAAATAATTGCATTGCACAAACGCAATATGAAGAGACATTACACCCCTTGATATATACAATGCGAGGAGTAAATATGCAACTGTATGTGTTGTATATTAGTGTACGCATTTAATATTATGCTTCCTACTTTTACCTCCATGGAGACAATAGAGCCTTCGTATGTCTTGCTTATCGTGTCTTTTCCTTGATGGCTGGTACAATAGAGTCATCTTATGTCTTGCTTATTATGTCTTTTCCTTGATGGCTGGTATAATAGAGTCATCTTATGTCTTGCTTATCGTGTCTTTTCCTTGATGGCTGGTACAATAGAGTCATCTTATGTCTTGCTTATTATGTCTTTTCCTTGATGGCTGGTACAATAGAGTCATCTTATGTCTTGCTTATTATGTCTTTTCCTTGATGGCTGGTACAATAGAGTCATCTTATGTCTTGCTTATTATGTCTTTTCCTTGATGGCTGGTATAATAGAGTCATCTTATGTCTTGCTTATCGTGTCTTTTCCTTGATGGCTGGTACAATAGAGTCATCTTATGTCTTGCAATAGAGTCATCGTGTCTTTTCCTTGATGGCTGGTACAATAGAGTCATCTTATGTCTTGCTTATCGTGTCTTTTCCTTGATGGCTGGTATAATAGAGTCATCTTATGTCTTGCTTATTATGTCTTTTCCTTGATGGCTGGTATAATAGAGTCATCTTATGTCTTGCTTATCGTGTCTTTTCCTTGATGGCTGGTGGGCTTAAAGATGGAAGCTAGGTCGCGATTGTGTATTGATGATGTATTAACGTCTTATATAATATTATGTACGGATTTGTGTGTATAAAAATGAATTGTATGTGCGTGCGTGTGTGTGTGTGTGTGTGTGTGTGTGTGTGTGTGCTTTGATCGGTGTAGTTGTTGGATGACCTGGGGCTACAGGTAGGTCCTGCTTCTTTCCTTCCATATTATGTTTCATTTGCCTCTCGTATTTCTGTTTCCTCCCAGTAATTCACTCTGAGATCACCACAAGCTGGTGAACGAAATAAATTACGAGTACAATCGATCAATTTGATTGAGTGATTAGTAGTTTGACCACCTTCTCCCTAAGTACTGTACACCTTATTACAACCTGGTTTGGGGGCAAGGTAGGTTGTCGTGAGATCTAATTTTAAGCTTGTCTCATCTTTATCTTTATCTTTATCTTTATTTGTATCTTTATCCTTATCTTTATCTTCATCACATTTGAACAAAATGGGAAGAAGATTGAATGTCAAATCGTTTCAGGAATATTTTTGTTATTAGATTGAACCGCTTGCATAGAATAGTATTTGAATAAACAATGGACCCTGGGGCCCGACATCACTCGGTGGGTGAGAGAAACTGAAGAATGTGTCTGTGAGTGTGGCGAAGCGGAGGGGGTTGGGTTGGGGGCGGGGGGAGAGAGGAGTTCGTGAGGGAGGAAATAACAAACCATTTGCTTACTCTGGACTTTTTAACATCACGTGTTCTCTCTAAGGCTATGTTTTCAGGGATTTCATTTATTTCTATTCATTGTAACTAGATAGAATAATTAGAATATATAATTAGGAAGTAATCTTTGGGACAATGATGATTCTTTGAGTGAAAGAAACTGAAAGATGTGTGTAGTTGGGGAGGGGGGGGGAGGAGGTGGATAGGGAGATAAATTATTGATAGGGATATAAATGGGGAATGATGCTGAAAAAGAATTTTAAAATTCACAATTATAATAAAAATGCAATGATTTCTACATAAAATTACTGTATGGAACATAGAAAATGAAATATAACAGGAGAACATCGTGAAAATAATCCGTTGCCATGTTAACGGCCACCATCTTGAATTTTATGAACGTGAAATTTAGAATCCAACTCTTTGCTTTTTCATGAATACTTTAAAAAGTCCTTTACTGTAAGTCTTGACCTAAACAAGTATGTCACTAGACATCGATGTCCTTGTTAACCTTTTTTTATTTAGTGGTGTGATTTTAAAAAAATTGAGCCATGAATTTTTTTAAATGTTGTCATCTTTCGTTTGATTTGGTTGTTGTTTTGTTGTTGTTGTTGGGGTTGTTTGTTTGTTGTGTTGGGGTGGGGGTTTTAAGGGGGAGTTGTTGTTTTGTTGTTGGGTTGTTGTTCGGGGGGGGGTCGGGGTGGTTTTTTATACAAAAAATATGAATTCCATTCCAAGGATGGCAAACTAGCTGATTGACAATACCTCCTCCTAATATAATATGTATTTATTTTAATGCAAATTTTCATAGGTTTGTCTTTGAAACTTTTTGAGATTTCACGTTCAAACTAAGGCTTCGTGTCTTCATCATCATCATCATCATCATCATCATCATCATCATCATCATCCTCATCATCATCATCATCATCATCCTCATCGAAAGTACGTGAAAGCTGCGAGTTCCGAGATAACACTTGACAGCGAGGTACGGGTTACATACAGCGCGCGTTCACCAAACGCCCGAGGTGGCGAAGCGGTAAAAAGCTTCCGTATGTTTGAACTTCCCCAGTTCACCAAACGCCCCCAGGTAAAAGGCTTCCGTATGTTTGAACTTCCTCCACCTAACGCCCCCAGGTAAAAGGCTTCCGTATGTTTGAACCTAGTTCACCAAAGGCCCCCAGGTAAAAGGCTTCCGTATGTTTGAACTTCCCCCAGTTCACCAAAGACCCCCAGGTAAAGTTTATGTTTGAACTTCCCCCAGTTCACCAAAGGCCCCTGGTAAAAGGCCCCCACCAAACGCCCCAGGTAAATGTTTAAAGGCTTCCGTAGTTCATCAAACAGCCCTGGACATATGAATTTCAATATTTTTTCACAATGAATATGTTTGAACTTCCTCCGTATGTTTGAACTTCCCCAGTTCCAAAGACCCCCAGAGTAAAAGGCTTCCGTATGTTTGAACTTCCCCAGTTCACCAAAGGCCCCTGGTAAGGCCCATGTCTGGACATATGAATTCCCCAGTTCATCATATTTTTTTGAACTTCCCACAATGAATCTACCCACGAATGTTCAATTTTGGAGTCTCATACATAATCTCCCCAACCCCCTCCCCCCTCCCCTTCACCCTCCACCCCATACCAAACCATAATTATGTTTACATCTGATGTAGAACATGTGGCCGTCTCTGCAGGGTCACATTATTACAACTTAGAAATATATTTCTCTTTACAAATTTCTTTGATCACTTTTGGAACGTGTGACAGCAATTTCACGCACAACAACACCATCTGGTACCAAAGTGCAGTCGCTCACACCATCTGGTACCAAAGTGCTGTCGTTCACACCGTCTGGTACCAAAGTACTGTCGTTCACACCATCTGGTACCAAAGTGCTGTCGTTCACACCATCTGGTACCAAAGTGCTGTCGCTCACGCTGTTACTGTTGGGTTTAAATTTAAATTTAAACAAAGTTTTAAAAAAGAAAAAAGCTACACACACACACACACACACAACACACAAAACTAAGTCAAATCAATGTTTATTACAAGCACGTGCATATACGTAACATATAGAGTTTGATTGAACTGCCAACGAAATTTCATTGAAGGTGGCAACCTTCTTCCTAACCGCCATTTTATTTATTTATTGATATATATTTTTAATTCATTTTGGGGGGGGGGGAAGTCA
>JAXRKP010000158.1:402500-407500 GCA_037039925.1 Doris montereyensis | reverse complement strand
ACTCACTTACTTGTTCACTTACTCAATGCTTACTTATTTACTTACTTACTTACTCACTTACCTACTTACTCATTACTTACTTCACTCACTTACTCACTCCCGCATTACTCACTCATTACTCACTCTCTTACTTACCTCCCTCACTCACTCACTCACTTAATTACTCACTTACTTACTTAATTATTCATACTTACTCACTTACTTACTTACTTACTTGATTACTTATTCATGTACTCACTCACTTAATTACTTACTCACTTACCTACTTACTTACAAATTTACTTACCCATTAACTTACTTACTTACTGGCTTACTTACTTACTTACTCACTCACTTACTTACTTACTTACTCTACTTACTTACTTAAATACTCATTTATTCACATACTTACTCACTTACTTACTTACTCATTACTCACTTACACCTACCCACTCACTTACTTACTTACTTACTTACTTACTCACATTCTCACTTACTTACGTACTTACTCACTTACTTTTCTACTTGAATTACTTACTTACTTACGTAATTACTTACTTACTTACTTACTGGCTTACTTACTTATTCACTACTTTCCTTGAATCAGTGTCGTTGTAATTAAGCTCACAACACTACGGTTACAGCTACAGTGCCTTGAATCAGTGTCGTGGTAATTACCAGCTCACAACACTACGGTTTCAGCCAGTACTTAGCGCCTTGAATCAGTGTCGTGGTAATTACTAGCTCACAACACTACGGTTCAGCTACAGTGCCTTGAATCAGTGTCGTGGTGATTACCAGCTCACAACACTACGGTTCAGTTACAGCGCATTTTCAGTTCGTGGTTTACTTTCTCATTACACTAGACATGGTGTCATTTAGCTCACACTCATCACGGTTCAGCTACTTACGCAAACGACAATCAGTGCGACATGCCTTGAATCAGTGTCTTGTGATTACCAGCTCACAACACTACGGTTCAGTTACAGTGCCTTGAATCAGTGTCGTTGTGATTACCAGCTCACAAACTACGGTTCAGCTACAGCGCCTTGAATCAGTGTCGTGGTTTACCAGCTCACAACACTACGGTTCAGCTACAGCGCCTCTGAGTCAGTGTCGGGTGCCTCACAACACTACGGTTCAGCTTACAGCTAATCAGTGTCGTGTGATTACAGCTCACAACTACAGTTCAGCTACAGCGCCTTGAATCAGTGTCGTGGTGATTACCAGCTCACAACACTACGGTTCAGCTACAGTCTCTGCAATTGATACGTGGCTTATTTGTTCACCATTGCCGTCTCTGGGTGGTTTGCAGATTTCTTGCTAGACTCTTCGATAGTGACCAGGTCTGGAACCCATATTTAATCAACGTGTGCTGTTGGCTTCGGTTTTTAAAAATTGATTTGATTTGATTTGATTTACTCACATCCACAACTATAGTGATCTCAGGGTTTTTTTTGTAGGATTTTTTAATTGACCCAGACTGCGTTGTAAACAGCCATGGGATCTTTAACGTGCACCGAGTGTTGTGATCTGCACAAGAGACCTCCTTTTTATCGTCCGTCTGCGATGGGACAAGGTGTCGATCCACGTACCTGAACCAGGGGCGGGGTGGGGGGGGGCGTCAATTCCCACTCGAAGAAAAACTCGAGAACATTTTCAATCGTCAGCGGAGCTTGAATCCACGATTCTTTGGGTTGAGAGGTCGACCGACACCTTGCCTCTAGACTGCCGAGTCCATCTGTGCTCTTGGTCAAATCAAATTAATAATGAAAAAAATAAATTTTAAAAATAGCAAAAAACAAACAAACAAACAAAACCGGCTTGTAGGGCCCATGCCTTATAATGTTCACCTGGTTGGGCAAAACCAACCTTATATTACCTGGATGTTAATTAGCGCCGTCGATGCGGGCACCGAAAGGTATCGCTCATTGATCATTGCATTGCAATTTCTTTACGGAAAGGAGTAGTACTATTTATTATAGACTGTCACCGGGCTTACGCTCGATGTAACAGGCGTCATACCTAACACTTTGCGTAAGTGAGCGACTAGGGTAAATTGTCTTGCCCAAGGGGAAAAACGGAGCAAAGAAATTCACAGAAGTGGGGCTCGAACCCAGTACTTCTGGGTCATAGTTGAATGCCTTAAGTTACTCGGCCACCTCGTCCCCCGGATATATCAGCTGTTTTATCTTGTCGACGATCCTTTGAGAGTTTAGGGCTTTTCGTGGAACTTTCGAAAAGCCGTGTCAGAAAATTATTATATTATCGCCCAGAGTTGACGTAACGAACGAACAAACAAACAAACGGTATGCTTTGAGCAGGACTTTAACAATTAGTTCTTCTATCACTCTGCCTTCCAACTTCCAGGTTAGAGAGTGACGTCATCTACCCTGGTGGGTCTTGCACCATGCCAGAAGACTACCAGCTAGCTATGATGAGGTCAATACCAGGCCTTGAGAACTGTAACTTGGTCCGTCCAGGTGAGTTACTATTACAATACAATGTCATGTACTTAGCTATGGTTTCATCTCATAGGCTGTGGATTATCTCTCTACCGCCTTCTTTCGTCCCTGCTTGCCAACACTACCACGGATGTCAGCCCAGAAATGGCTGAGGCTCCTAAATTTCTAGCTCCACACCAAATCACACGGGGGCATGGCCTTTGTACTTGTAGGCGAATCGATCTTTGGCATTCGTTAACACAATGCAAGTCACAAAAATCACTATCATAATGGGCGACTTTAACGCAAAAGTAGGTTGCGAAAGAGTTGAAAACATCGTCGGCGGATATGGTTTGGGAACGCAAAACGAAAGAGGAGACATGTTAATAGATTTAGTGCATGAAAGAAAGCTATTTTCTTTCTTTCTTTCTTATCAGTTCCCATTCTACCTTCCGGTGTATGGGTTTTAGGTGCCGAAATGATCTTTCTTCAGGCTGCCCTGTCATGCAGTTTCTGTTTCCTTCCGTGAAAGTTTAATTTCTTTGCGTTAATGCCTCTTTTATATCTTCTTCCCACTTTCTCCGAGGTCTGCCTTTTGGTCTTTTACCTTGAGTTTTAGCACTGTATACTGATTTAGCTATTCTAGTGTCATTCATTCTGTTAACATGCCCAAACCAACTCAGTTGATTCATTTCTATCTTAGTTTTTATGCCATCTGCTTTGGCTTGATCTCTTATTGTTGTGTTTCTGATTTTGTCTCTTTTAGTTTTCCCTACTACTCTTCTTAGATATTTAATTTCGGCTGCCTGCACTTTGCTGTGTAGTCCCTATTGTCTAAGATCCAGGTTTCACTGCCATAGAGGAGAGTAGGACAATAAATTGTGTTGTATACTGCCATTTTGGTTTTTGTTGACAATTCTTGTTTACCTACAAATGCTTTTCCTAGATGGTTATATATTGCACTTGCCTTTTGGATTCTCTGGCTGATTTCTTCTCTTAGTTTTCCCTCCCCTCTGAGTTAATCATTACTCCTAAGTAATTGTAGCTTTGAACCTGCCTAATTGAAGATTTTGTGTTTTAGCTTCCCTAATTACTAGCCTTGTTTTGGTTTTCTTTGCATTTACTCTCATTCCTCTTTTATTTAATTCATTATTTATTATGTTGATATTTGACACGAGGTCCCTTTCTGATTTTCCAAACAGAACTAAATCATCAGCAAATAAAAGCATTGATACATTTACTGGTTTGAGCTTCAACATACCTACATTCATTATCTTCATTTTGATGATGCCTTTGCGACTGAATCCTTTAATATGATAAAACAAAAGAGGACTTAGGATATAACCCTGTCTTACTCCTATATCTACATCAAATTTTTCAGATATTTTCAGCTACTCACTGCACATGTTGGTTTATTGTAAAACCTTTTAATGGCTTCTATTAAACTTTGCTCTACATGTGTTCTTTTAAGGAATGCCATAGTTCGTCCCTCCTCACAGTGTCAAATGCCTTTTCTAAGCCAATAAAACACAGGTGCAAGTCAATGTTTCTCTCAAGGACTTTTTTCTATTATTTGTCTAATTGTAAATATGTAATCTTGTACACTTCTTCCTGGTCTAAATCCACTCTGGTGTTCTTCAATCTGATCCTCTACTCTTTTCCTTAGTCTCATTTCCAGAATCCTGGCATACACTTTTCCTGGTACGCTAAGTAGTGATATCCCTCTATAGCTTTGAGCATTCCATAGTTGATCCTTTCTTGTGTATTGGTACTATCGTTCCCTTTCCAGTCGTCTGGCACCTGTTTGGACTTCCATGCTTGTTGACATATTGCATGTAGTAGTTTTTCTGCCTCTCCCCTTGGTTTTTAATCATTTCTGGATAAACTTGATCTGCTCCTGGGGCTTTTCCTAATTTCACTTTTCTTATAGCTGTTTGATTCTTCCATTAATATATCTACATCTTCAGCTGTCTCCTCTAGATTACTTGTTACTCTTAATAATTGATCTGTACTCCTTGTTTCATATTTTCTGGAGGGATTATGTAATTGTTGAAAATACGTTCTCCACGTTTCCATGATTTCGCTGTCTCCTTTCATTATTTCTCCTTTAGCGTTCTTAATTTGTCGTATTGGGCATGTTTGGTCTTTCTCATGCTCTTCATTGCTCCCCAGAACAGCTTTTGATTTCCTGATAGCTTTCTTGAAGTCTTTATCCAAACTCTTCCCATTGTTCCTGTTTTGCTTTCCTAACTTCCTCTTTTGCGGTAGTTCTTTTACTCACGTAATCTATCCTTTCCTCTGGTTAAAGAACAATACAAAGAAGAGGTGAAACAACGATACGAAAATATCAAAGTAACAGAAAATATACAAACATATTGGACTGATTTTTTTAAAAATGCCTAACAACCAATCCAGGATATTGTTCCCATAAAAAAAACCTGGAACAAAAAACAAATTAATGGATGACACAGGAAATATTAGAAATGATGGATAGACGAAGCAAGTTGGAAAAGATTAGATTGAATACAAACAAGCAGACAAACACATAAAGAAAGAGTGCATCAAGGCCAAAGAACA
>JAXRKP010000158.1:377500-397500 GCA_037039925.1 Doris montereyensis | reverse complement strand
TGGCTCGTCTACCCTATAAAGGCGTTGTACTTGTAACGAAACCTAGTGTTGTGAGTTTGCTGTTTGTTGTTTAAAACCCGTGGCTCGTCTACCCTATAAAGGCGTTGTACTTGTAACGAAACCGTAGTGTTGTGAGTTTGCTGTTTGTTGTTTAAAACCCGTGGCTAGTCTACCCTATAAAGGCATTTTGTAACGAAACCCTAGTGTTGTGAGTTTGCTGTTTGTTGTTTAAAACCCGTGGCTAGTCTACCCTATAAAGGTGTTGTACTTGTAACGAAACCTAGTGTTGTGAGTTTGCTGTTTGTTGTTTAAAACCCGTGGCTAGTCTACCCTATAAAGGCGTTGTAACGAAACCCCAGTGTTGTGAGTTTGCTGTTTGTTGTTTAAAACCCGTGGCTAGTCTACCCTATAAAGGCGTTGTACTTGTAACGAAACCTAGTGAGTTTGCTGTTTGTTTGCTGTTTGTTGTTTGTAAAAACCCGTGTTGTGGGTTTGCTGTTTGTTGTTTAGTCTACCCTATAAAGGCGTTGTAACTTGTAACGAAAACCCTAGTGTTGTGTAGTTTGCTGTTTGTTTGTTTTTAAACCCGTGGCTAGTCTACCCTATAAAGGCGTTGTACTTGTAACGAAACCTAGTGTTGTGAGTTTGCTGTTTGTTGTTTAAAACCACGTGGCTGTCTAATAAAGGCGTTGTAAACCCTAGTGTTGTGAGTTTGCTGTTTGTTGTTTAAACCCGTGGCTCGTCTACCCTATAAAGGCGTTGTACTTGTAGTTTGCGAAACCCGTGGCCCGTCTACCCTATAAAGTGTTGTGAGTAGTGTTGCTGTTGCTGTTTGTTTTAAAACCCGTGGCTGTCTACCCTATAAAGGCATTGTAACGAAACCGTTTGCTGTTTGTTGTTTAAAACCCGTGGCTAGTCTACCCTATAAAGGCATTATAACGAAACCCAGTGTTGTGAGTTTGCTGTTTGTTTTTAAAACCCGTGGCTAGTCTACCCTATAAAGGCGTTGTAGTTGTAACGAAACCTAGTGTTGTGAGTTTGCTGTTTGTTGTTTAAAACCCGTGGCTAGTCTACCCTATAAAGGCGTTGTACTTGTAACGAAACCGTAGTGTTGTGAGTTTGCTGTTTGTTGTTTAAAACCCGTGGCTCGTCTACCCTATAAAGGCGTTGTACTTGTAACGAAACCCTATAACAAAACCGTAGTGTTGTGAGTTTGCTGTTTGTTTTAAAACCCGTGGCTCGTCCTACCCTATAAAGGCGTTGTAGTTGTAACGAAACCTAGTGTTGTGAGTTTGCTGTTTGTTTAAACCCGTGGCTCGTCTACCCTATAAAGGCGTTGTACTTGTAACGAAACCGTTGTTGTGAGTTTGCTGTTTGTTGTTTAAAACCCGTGGCTCGTCTTACCCTATAAAGGCGTTGTACTTGTAACGAAACCCTAGTGTTGTGAGTTTGCTGTTTGTTGTTTAAAACCCGTGGCTCGTCTACCCTATAAAGGCGTTGTACTTGTAACGAAACCCTAGTGTTGTGAGTTTGCTGTTTGTTGTTTAAAACCCGTGGCCCGTCTACCCTATAAAGGCGTTGTACTTGTTTGTGAGTTTGCTGTTTGTTGTTTAAAACCCGTGGCTCGTCTACCCTACCGAAACCGTAGTGTTGTGAGTTTGCTGTTTGTTGTTTAAAACCCGTGGCTAGTCTACCCTATAAAGGCGTTGTAACGAAACCCCAACGAAACCCTAGTGTTGTACTTGTTTTGCTGTTTGTTGTTTAAACCCGTGGCTAGTCTACCCTATAAAGGCGTTGTACTTGTAACGAAACCCTAGTGTTGTGAGTTTGCTGTTTGTTGTTTAAAACCCTAGTGGCCTGTTTGTCTACCCTCTACCTATAAGGCGTTGTACTTGTAACGAAACCCTAGTGTTGTGAGTTTGCTGTTTGTTGTTTAAAACCCGTGGCTAGTCTACCCTATAAAGGCGTTGTAGTTGTAACGAAACCGTAGTGTTGTGAGTTTGCTGTTTGTTGTTTAAAACCCGTGGCTAGTCTACCCTATAAAGGCATTGTACCCTAGTGTTGTGAGTTTGCTGTTTGTTGTTTAAAACCCGTTAGTCTAATAAAGGCGTTGTACTTGTAAAAACCCTAGTGTTGTGAGTTTGCTGTTTGTTGTTTAAAACCCGTGGCTAGTCTACCCTATAAAGGCGTTGTACTTGTAACGAAACCCTAGTGTTGTGAGTTTGCTGTTTGTTGTTTAAAACCCGTGGCTCGTCTACCCTATAAAGGCGTTGTACTTGTAACGAAACCGTAGTGTTGTGAGTTTGCTGTTTGTTGTTTAAACCCGTGGCTCGTCACGGTGGTATTTCACGACGTTGCTACTCTAGCAAAAGATACGTCACTTTACTTTCCTCAAATCGATTCAGGGATGAATGAGTACCAAGCTATAGGTAGAGAAAGGGTGTTAGTACAAAGCGTGTTACAGGCCGCTGTAGCCTACTATATGCTCCCACGGGATTTGAGAAAGACTTTGAAAAAATTGAATGAAATGGCATGCAGGGTATAGATGATTTACAGTCGGTGACCTGCACTTGTGCGGGGATAAGGACTATAAATCCATCTTTATCTTCTTTTATCATCACTTGTGAAATTTTAAATGAAAGCAAAACGACGGCGAAACGAGAACGGAGTTGCCAGGTGGGGGAATCTATTTTTGGATTTGTATATCCTATTCACCTAGACAAGTCATAGGTCAAGGTAATTTTAGCGCTTTTCAGTCTGTCAAGGCTAGACCTATGCTCAGCCCAATAACCGGGGGGGGTTAGGGGTGGCATAAAAGTTACTAAATGCAATGCAATAATGCGCATTGGATAGTTACCTGACGTAGTTTTAACGTTAATTCCAAATGTTTGTCATCAGAATTAGGATGGGAGGGGAAACCAATACTTGTCTTTACAAAACTCTCACCCCACTGGCTATCCGGTGTCCGGTGACGATACAAACTAAGCGCTGCTCGTAACTTTGTCAGGGTACCTTGGTGGTGGGAAAGGCCGGTGGCATCTGACGACAGTGAGACCCAACTAATGTGAGCGTTGGTGGTGAAATGACTTTGACGTTAAATAGTATTAAAAACCCATATGAACGAAGACAAACAATACAAGGAGTAGACAAAGACAATCTTGACCATCCTGAGGATTGAACCACGACCTCTGCGTCGGCAGCCATCGTCTCGCCATGAAAAGAAAGAGTGCCACCAGCCGAGCTAACTGCTCTCGTGTGTCATTTTCTTCACTTTTCACATGCTACTTGCCTCACAGTTTGTCTTTTGAAGAAACTCTTTCCTTCTCTCTCTCTCTCTCTCTCTCTCTCTCTCTCTCTCTCTCTCTCTCTCTCTCTCTCTCTCTCTCTCTCTCTCTCTCTCTCTCTCTCTCTCTCTCTCTCTCTCTCTCTCTCTCTCTCTCTCTCTGTCTCTCTCTCTCTCTCTCTCTCTCTCTCTCTCTCTCTCTCTCTCTCTCTCTCTCTCCCTCTCTCTCTCTCTCTCTCTCTCTCTCTCTCTCTCTCTCTCTCTCTCTCTCTCTCTCTCTCTCTCTCTGTCTCTCTGTCTCTCTGTTCTCTTACCGTATGTCTTACAGCGAGGTCTGTCTGTACTCTCTCTCTCTCTCACATAGGCTGTTCTTCTCCCCCTATTTTACAGCGAGGGCATACTCTAATCTCACATAGGCTGTTCTTTACCTTTTTATTTCTCCCAGCGAGGGCATACTTCAATGTGCACATAGGCTGTTCTTTACCTTATTTCTCTCAGCGAGGGTCTCTTTACCGTGCACATCTCTCTCTTCTTTCTCTCATTCAGCGAGGGCATACTTTCTCTCATTCCCCCCCTCTTCTGCACACTCTGACTTTTTTGCCAATCAGAGAAAATGTCTTTTTGCACGTAGTTTCTAAGGTCGTTTCCATTTGAGGAATTGTTCTACCAGTTAAGACCTTTGGTGACATTAGTGGAAATGTCGTCAGTGTTTTCCCTTTGAGATATTATCTATAAAACATAGTTTTGACATTAGTGGAAAATGTCGTCAGTGTTTTTCGACTTTGAGGAATTGCTTACCAGTAAAGACTTTGCTGCCATTAGTGGAAATGTAGTAGGTTTTAGAAATTGAAAAAATTTTTACTGTCTATGGCGATTTTGTGTAGACCTGCCAGTAGTATCGCAGACCTAGGGGTTAACCTAAGTTTAATAATCGTGCTTGATATCACCTGGATATAATAATCTTATTTGTGTTTGTCGCAAATGAGAGATGTTCGATATGCCCACTCCAAATTAGAGGCATTGTAGAAACTGAAGTGCTGTGAGCTGATGATCATGACCACCCCACGCATGGACAGGGGGCGGACTTTCTTTACAACGTTTTACTCTTAGGAAATGTATTTTACTCTGCGTTCTTACTTAACCAGGTGTGAAATGAGTATCCAGCTATAGGTAGAGAAAAATCGTGTCAGTGTGTTAGTACTAGACACGCCTTTTTGGTTGCTGCATTGTATGCTCTCCCAGGGAGTCTTCAGATGGACTTTGAATGGAATGGCCATGGTAAGGGATAAATTCTCCCAGGGAGTTGAGATGGACTTTGAATGGAATGGCCTTTTATAGATAAACGTTTACCCAGGGAGTTGAGATGGACTTTGAATGGAATGGCCTGGTAAGGGATAAATTCTCCCAGGGAGTTGAGATGGACTTTTAAAAAAATTTTAAGGGATAAATTCTGCCAGAGTTGAGATGGTCTTTTGAATGGAATGGCCTGCCAAGGGATAAATTCTGCAAAGACGGAGTTAGATGGACTTTGAATGGAATGGCCCCCGCAAGGGATAAATTCTGCCAGGGAGCCTCAGATGGGACTTTGTGCCCTGGCCTAAACCAAATATAAATTCTCCCAGGGAGTTGAGATGGACTTTGGTTAATGGAATGGCCTGCCAAGGGGATAAACGTTTAGAATGGAATGTGCCATCGGTGATTTCATTTGTGTGGATACGGACTGCAAATCCATCTTTATCTTTTTTTCTTCTTTCATTTCATTTAGCAAATTCTTATCCTCAGGGTATCGCCGGAATCAACGCTGCTTGCCTTTAAGAGCCAAGAGGAGCTGATAGTCAGTAGGACAGAGTACTAATTTCATACTGCCTGATAGACGATAAAACCTTACATAGTCTTGTAACAGAACCACGGAAGAAATTTTTGTTTCCATCTCCTACTGCTGTTCATCTCTTCCTGAGGCCTGACAAGGGAAACGCAAGAATTTCCTTCAAAGGTATGCATCTCACATTGTTTGTTCAATATGCGGTTTTATTTTTGTCAGTCATGCTATCAATTATTTTTAAGGGTGTTGAGTTTGGCTTTGTTTGGGTTGGAGCTGTTTCTGGGGTTGTTTGTTTGTTGTTGTTTTTGTTTTGTTTGTGTGGGTTGGTTTTTTATTTTGCAAATATATATCAATTTTAGGGAGGGTCAATTAAGGGTTGGTATGTTTTTGTGTGTGTATCGTTTGTGTGTGCCTGCAACACACTCCTTCAATTTCCTCTATTCAAGCCTGCAACAACTACATCAATTCATACTCTTCAAGCTCTACTCATACATACAATTTCCTCCCTCCCTCCCTCCCCTCCCTCTCTCTCTCTCGCAACCGCTCTCTATCACATACATCCTCTCTCTCTCTTGCAACCACTCTCTATCAATTTCTCCTACAAGCTTGCAACCACTGCTCTCAATTTCTCTCTCTCTACTCTGTAACCACATCTGTCAATTTCTCTTACACTTCAAGCCTGCCACCACTACTATCAATTTCTCTCTCAAGCCTGCCACAACTGCTATCAATTTCCCTCTCTCCCATGCCTGTTGCTACCATCTGTCATCAGAAAACATACTCTTAAAGAGAAGAGAACACACGAAATCTCGTCACATTAAGTGAAACATCTCTGAATCGATCAATAAATAAACTCTGGACTCGATGATAAAACAAAGGTAAAACAATGGACCAGTAGAGAAATCTAAGAGGTTTTAATTATCTAATATTACACTCACCAACTAAAGATCTGGCTTTTGACCTAATTTAAATTTTGTAACGTTCAAACGTTCAGTTGGCAGCTGGTGTGTTGCCTTGCTGTGCAGCACCTCCTTTTCGTATCCATCTCTTGACCTCGAAAAATTAATGTCTCTCCAATCAAAATGTTAGAAGGCGCCACACAAAAGATTTAACGCTTCATTGCAACCCAGCGACCTTTTGTTGAGACAAGTTCGATGACACCATTGTGCGAGTCCCTCGAGGCTCCTGTGACCAAGACGCGTCCACAACCTCATTGTTAAGTTTGAAAATGGCTTGGAACCTTTCTTCAACACCATGTAAGGTTTTTTGTGGGGGGGGTTGTAAGCCCCGAAAGCCCTGTTTGATAGCACAATCTCAGGGTTTTAGCCATCTCAGTACAGTTCTATTTCCAGGTGCATTTCCGGGAAATAAGATAAGACAAGGTAAGATAAAATATTATCAGCAGCTTGTCCAGTGTTGTCTTTCAATCACAGGTGGTCATTTCTCTCTGGGCCTCGATTTTTGATAAATTTTGTTGAAAATTATTTTGAGTTTTTATTGAGGTTGTTCTAACTTGTGTTGACAAGACTCATTAATTGTCGTCTAATGTCTTTATTGAAATTATTTTCTTTCTGTTGTCGTTCTTACGTCCAGGAAGTATATATGTATGTATTGTATTGTACCAAGGATTTATGGACCATAGAGCCGAATGCTATCACGCAATTATACACTTGAAGATGAACAGATGATATTAATCACCTCCTGTACAACGCTAATTAAAGTGCACTGTCTCCCAAATTGGAAGAAACGCTGTTAAGTATTCCCAAGAAATGACAATGTGGGTCAATTAATACCTGGATGATCGAGACCGTTTGAAACGTTCAGTCACTTTCTTCAACGTTCCCCAGGCCAGAAACTCTAAAACTCAACGTAGCCAGCAGGCCATGGACGTCACTCAGTTTGAAAACTCAACGAGCCCCTTTCTTGGACGTCTCCATACTGCAAAACTCAGAGCCACCAGGCCATGGACGTCACTCAATCACTGCAAAACTCTCCAACATGTGATGAGTGATAACCTAAAGGTAACATGTTTTTGTAAGAATTTTCCCTAGGCACTAAGTTTTACGTTTAAATTAAAGACCGGAATTTAGACTTTAACATTCTTTGGGACTTTAATAATTTTAAAAAAGATTCTGGCGTTCCACGAAAAAACAGGTCTAGCAGTTTTGCTCGGTCTTTTCAGACTCGGCAACAGTAAATGAGTAAAGTTACACCGTGATGAAAGTTTAATGGCAAAATACGGTTTTTGAAGGTTGCAAGTTTAAACAATGGCAAACTACCACATTTTACGAGGTTTGCCGTTAACTCTGAAAGCAATGGTAAACTGGACCTCACATTATTGTCGAGTGCCGTAGAAAGCAATGGCAAACTACCATTATTTTTGTTATTGCCGTATTATTTCCAATGGCAAATTACCACATTTTATTATTATTGCCGAAATTTTATGGCAATTTTATTATTCTTTTCTTATTGTTATTAAGTCATTATTAAACTATTACATTTTGTTATTATTGCCGTATTAAGCAATGGCAAACTATTACATTTTGTTGTGCCGTTAAAGCAATGGCAAACTATTATTTTTTGTTATTATTATTATTGTTATTAATGGTTTACAAAGGAATGGCTACCACATTATTTTTGTCATTATTGCCGTGGAAAGCAATGGCAAACTACCACATTTTTGTCATGTGCCGTGGAAAGCAATGGCAAACTACCACATTTTTGTCACTGCCAGCCGTCAATGGTTTAAGGAAAATCGCAATGGCAAACTACCACATTTTGTCATGTGTCGTGATAAGTTCAATGGCAAACTACCACATTTTGTCATGTGCCGTGGAAAGCAATGGCAAACCCCTACATTTTGGACATGTGCCGTGGAAAGCAATGGCAAACTACTCACATTTTGTCAAGTGTGTCGGAAAGCAATGGCAAACTACCACATTTTGGAAATTGTCGTGGAAAGCAATGGCAAAGGACTCACATTTTTTGTCATGTGCCAAACTGGCAAGTACATTTTGCCAAGTGTGCCGTGAAAGCAATGGGAAAACTACTGGCATTTTCCCAAAAGCAATGGCAAACTACACATTTTTGTCATGTAGTGGAAAGCAATGGAATGGCCTAAATTTTGCCAAGTGTTGTGAAAGCAATGGCAAACTACCACAATTTTGCCAAGTGTAAGTGGAAACGCAATTTTTAAAATACCAAATTTTTGCCAAGTGTCGTGGAAAGCAATGGGCAAACTACCACATTTTGCCAAGTGCCTAGAAAAGAAGAAAAAAACAGTATTCTTCATCCCTTGTTTGTTTGAGAAAGCTCAACGCTGATGGAACTTATTTTACTTTGCTTTTTTAGGGGTTGTTGTTGGTTTTTTTGTTTTACTGCTTTGTAGCTTTTATAAGTAATTAGCTTTAGCCCCAACAAGCACTGCAAAGGTTTCGTGGAAAGCAATGGCAAACTGCCACGTAATCCCGTACACCTGCAAAAGTGGGGCTACGCTCAACTCTCGAGTGTGGGACTGGGACTTTTACTTTTTCTTTACTTTCCCACAACCAATGTGAAAAGTCCGTCTTGAGCAAAGTCTTAGCTGATGGCTGATGTATGTCCAAACGTTACCTGAATTTGGTTTGTTTTGGTTACGGAGTATTATTTTTATTATTATTATTATTATTATTCAATAATTATTACCTGGAATTCCACAGGTCATTAGTGGAGTGTATGTCCAAACTTTACCTGGAATTCCACAGGTCACGGAGTGGGGTTATATTATTATTATTATTAATTCTCTTATTCATTATTATTATTATGATTACTATTATTGGAATTCCACAGGTCACGGAGTGAGGTGTATGTCAAAAACTTTACCTGGAATTCCACAGGTCACGGAGTGGGGTGTATGTCAAAACTTTACCTGGAATTCCACAGGTCACGGAGTGTGACGGAATTCCACAGGTCACAGAGTGGGGTGTCACAGCAAAGACACGCCCTGGCCCAGAGCATGAAGGAGCAACTGGGGACGCCATGGAACATCTGGACGACGTCCAGATGGCTGCCAGCAAGTGGAAACGTGCCCTGGGAATGGACGCATCGCCTGATGGTAGGATGATGAGGTAAGGTCAAGGACGGATTTAGTGGGTAAGTGGCCATGTTCTTTCATTCTTTTTAAACTGGGCATTCTGCTTGCCTGTTTTCTTGCCTGTTCTTCTTCTTCTTCCTTCTTCTTCTTCTTCTTCTTCTTCTTCTTCTTCTTCTTCTTCTTCATCTTCTTCTTCTTCTTCTTCTTCTTCTTCTTCTTCTTTCATCTTCTTCTTCTTCTTCTTCTTCTTCTTCTTCTCCTTCTTCTAAAGGTTCGTTCTTGGTAAAGCGTAGCTGATAGATCCTACCTGTTGTCTTTCAATCTTCTTCTTCTCTTTAATTTCTTCTTCTTTCTCACTTCATCTTCTTCTTATTTTGGTCTTCAAGGTAAAATTCTTCTTCTTCTTTAATATTGGGGGAGGGGGTCTTTGGAGAAATATCTCTTCTTCTATCTTCTCAGATTTCTTCTTACTTCTTCTAAAGGTTCGCATACTTACTGGTAGTCTTTTTTTGATAGATTAACTGAAATTTGGAAAATTCAATCTTTCGTATGACTTTATATATTGCCAAATTTGGAAAAATTCAAAAATTTTGTTTACATTTTACTGAAATTACTATCTTTTTGACATTTTAAGTGAAATTTGGAACATTCAAAAAATTTTGTTTGACATTTTAACGTGAAATTTGGAAAATCTCAAAAATTTTGTTGTTATTTTCTGTAAAATTTTGTCTGCTCTGTTGTAAACTCCATGTTTGTTTATTCTGGGAAAAAAATTCTGTTTGTCCTTTTCCTAGAAATCTAAGGTCTGTTTGTCCTTTTCCAGAAATGTAATTTTATTATTTGGGAAATTTAAGGTTCTGTTTGTCCTTTTCCTAACATGTAAGGTTCTGTTTGAAAATTTCCTAAAATTTTCTGTTTGTCCTTTTCTAGAAATGAAATTTCTGTTTGTCCTTTTCCTAGAAATGTAAGGTTCTGACATTTTAAAGGTTTGAAGGAAATGAAAATTTTGTTTGTCCTTTTTCCTAGAAATGTAAGGTTTGTTTGTCCTTTCTAAAAAAACGCAGGTTTGTTTGTTATTTTCCTAGAAATGTAAGGTTTTGTTTGTCCTTTTCCTAGAAATGTAAGGTTCTGTTTGTCCTTTTCCTAGAAATGTAAGGTTCTGTTTGTCCTTTTCCTAGAAATGTAAGGTTCTGTTTGTCCTTTCCCTAGAAATGTAAGGTTCTGTTTGTCCTTTTCCTAGAAATGTAAGGTTCTGTTTGTCCTTTTCCTAGAAATGTAAGGTTCTGTTTGTCCTTTTTCCTAGAAATGTAAGGTTTTGTTTGTCCTTTTCCCTAGAAATGTAAGGTTCTGTTTGTCCTTTTCCTAGAAATGTAAGGTTCTGTTTGTCCTTTTCCTAGAAATGTAAGGTTTTGTTTGTCCTTTTCCTAGAAATGTAAGGTTCTGTTTGTCCTTTTTCCTAGAAATGTAAACTTCTGTTTGTCCTTTCCGTAGAAATGTAAGGTTCTGTTTGTCCTTTCCCTAGAAATGTAAGGTTCTGTTTGTCCTTTTCCTAGAAAAAAACATTTTGTTTGTTGCCGTTTCTAGAAATGTCAAACTACCACATTTTTGTCATTTTCCTAGAAATGTAGGCTTCTGTTTGTCCTTTTCCTAGAAATGTGTTCTGTGTGTGTGTGTTGTGTGGAAATGTAAGGTTTTGTTTGTCCTTTTCCTAAAATGTAAGGTTCTGTTTGTCGCTTTCCTGAATGTAAGGTTTATTTTGTCCTTTTCCTAGAAATAATAATAATAATAATAATAATAATAATAATAATAATTCCCTAGAAATAATAATAATAATTTGTAATAATAATAAAAATAATAATTTCCTGCTTATGTAGCTTAATTGTCTTTTTCCTAATAATAATAATAAAAATAATAATAATAATGGGACTTGTTTTTTCCTAGTAATTTGTCTTAGCTGAATAATTCTAATTTGTCCTTTTCCTAAAATCCACAGGTCATGGGTGTTGTCAAACTTTCCTTTCCACAGGTATAAAAGAAATGTAAGGTTTTGTTTGTCCTCTTTCCCTAAATGTAAGGTTCTGTTTTGCGTTTAAAATACAAAGTTCAATCCTTTTCCTGGAAATATTCTGTTTGTCCTTTTCCTAGAAATGGAATGTTTGATGTACCTAAAACATTTAGTGTTCCTAAAATGGCCATGTTCTTTCTTTCCTTTTCCTAGTGATTGTCACAATATCAAAAAAATGTTCTTCTTCTTTTCTTCTATTTCTTCTGTTTGTCCCTTTCCTAGAAATTTTTAATGTAAGGTTCTTTTGTCTTCTTCTAAATCAACCAGCTTTTCCCAATTCCTAACGAAATGTAATTATGTTTGCATTTCATCTTTCAGAAATGTAATAATTCACCCTAATAATATTAATAGAAAAAAAGGTAAATATCTTTTGTATTTTCAATGCAAGAATGTAAAATTTTAATCTTTCTTAGAACTGAAATTTCTGTTTGTCCTTTTCCTAAATTTGGAAAATTCAAAAATTTTGTTTGTCCTTTTCCTAGAAATGTAAGTTTCTGTCTGCTCTTCTAAAACTCCATTTTATATTGTTATTATAAGAATGTAAGGTTCTGTTTGTCCTTTTCCTAGAAATGTAAGGTTCTGTTTGTCCTTTTCCTAGAAATCGACTGTTTTCCTTTTCCTGTTCAAAAACGTTTGTCCTTTTCCTAAACAGTAAAGCTGTTTGTCAGTTTTTCTAGAAATCGGAGGTTCTGTTTGTCCTTTTCCTAGAAAGCCTTTTCCTAAAAGTTTGTCCTTTTCCTAGAAACGTTTGTCCTTTTCCTAGAAATGTAAGAAAATGAAGTTTTGTTTGTCTTTTTCTAGAAAGTAAATGTTTGTCCTTTTCCTAGAAGAAAAAGGTTTTTCTCCCTTTTCCTACGAAAAAAACAGCTGTTTTGTCCTCTTCCTGAAACAAGGTTCTGTTTCATTTTCATAGGTATTTTGTTTGTCATAATGTAAGGTTCTTTGAGAACACGAAGGTTTTTTTTTTTCCTTTTCCACAAACTTCTGTTTTACAGTCACCCAATCATTGTCGGTCATTTTCACTACGTTTAATAAAATAATGTTCAAGACAGAATAATAATAAATAATAATAATAGGGTAAAAGCTTTTGATAAACATTTAAAGTAAACGTATTTTCATTTTATAAACAATTTCTGGCGTGTAACAGGAACTATTTGTTTGTAACTTTCATTTTCCTAAAATCTTTCAATAATTATCTGCATTCCTTTTGGACGATATAAATTTTCAAACCTTAATTGATTTTTAAATTTACCCTCCCATCGTTGTCACGGTTTAATAATAATAATAATAAATTAATCATAATAATAATAAAAAAAAAAAAAGTATTAATAACTATTTTTTAATAATAATAATAATAATAATAATAATAAGGGGAGATTCCTAAAAACAGCCTGTTTATCTTTTAAAATCAACAATTTCACATGTTGGGGACGAGTAAATCAACATATTTCTTTTCCAACATAGAAACTGCGGTGATTAAGAAACAAATTATCAGCATAAGTCTAATATTATGGCATTATGAGATCCACAAATACAAACAACTGCACGTACATAATTTAATGTACCTCGAATGTATAGGTCCTAGAACTTTTCCGCTCTTTCAATAATTTCGTATTGTTTTTAAATAAGATCATTATGGTTGTCGGAAATTTCAATTTAAAAAAAAACAAAAAGTATTTTTTTTATTTGATTTGATTCGAAGGGTGATTTTATTATATTTAGTTATACTCCAGTGGCTTAGGGACATATTGCGCAATCCAGATGTCAAGGTCGTGGATCTGAAAAACAAATTTAATGACGCCTTCTTGAACGATTCAAAACACCTACGTCACGCCAGTAAACAGCTGTTGGACAGATTTTCTGAACACGAAGGTATTTTCTCTTTTCACTACGTCACGCCAGTAAACAGCTGTTGGACAGACTGAACACCGAAGGTATTTTCTCTTTTCACTACGTCACGTCAGTAAACAGCTGTTGGACAGACTGAACACCGAAGGTATTTTCTCTTTTCACTACGTCACGCCAGTAAACAGCTGTTGGACAGACTGAACACCGAAGGTATTTTCTCTTTTCACTACGTCACGTCAGTAACAGCTGTTGGACAGACTGAACACCGAAGGTATTTTCTCTTTTCACTACGTCACGTCAGTAAACAGCTGTTGGACAGACTGAACACCGAAGGTATTTTCTCTTTTCACTACGTCACGTCAGTAAACAGCTGTTGGACAGACTGAACACCGAAGGTATTTTCTGTTTTCACTACGTCACGTCAGTAAACAGCTGTTGGACAGACTGAACACCGAAGGTATTTTCTGTTTTCACTACGTCACGTCAGTAAACAGCTGTTGGAAGCAACACTGAAGGTATTTTTTTCTGTTGGTTGGACAGACTGAACACCGAAGGTATTTTCTGTTTTCACTACGTCACGTCAGTAAACAGCTGTTGGACAGACTGAACACCGAAGGTATTTTCTGTTTTCACTACGTCACCTACATTGTGTAGATCGTTCTGTCTTCCACCCCACCCCAACCCACATCCTAGGTAGAACGCTAGTTTGTTGCAGGTTTTACGGCCCAGCTGATGCTGGTACAGACTTAGCACCCAGATGGAGTGGGGATTATTACAATGCTTTGTAAAATAAATGTATTTTCAAAGGACGCAACATGGACCTGGCATCACTGATATTCAAACACTGGGTATTGTGATCCAAAATCTGACAGCCATAGGCCATCAAAGCCCCCCCGTCCCTCCTCCTCCGCTCCCCTTCCCCTATATACCGTCCTCGTCCTTAGATTTCTCTGCTTATTTTTAAACTATCATGGGTCCAGATATATTGTCCTAACTAAGCACAGCCTGTTTTGATGAATAGAAGGGGAAAAAAGGCTCTAAAGTTCTCTACTGACAAGAGAATCTGAATTGAGGACGAAATGTTGGCAGGGTAATTTGTGACAACCTTGGAGAGAATCGGGGTTAGTATTTGTGTGTGGGTGTGTGTGTGTTTGTATGTAAGTAATAAAGTTCATTTAAGGTTGTTACAGCCCATAGAGCCGAGCTTAACCAGGTTTCAATAGCGTAAAAGAGAACAGGTGACCATAATTCCCTCCTGGCCAGGACGCTAGTCTGACGCTGGATTTTACTCCCAAGCTAGTGCCTGTACCCATTTGTCATGGGTAGAGTGGGGAAAAGTGTGTCTCAAGTGTCTTTCCCTAGAGACGCAACGTCGGGCCTAGCTTTGCTGTGATTCGAACTCGGGACCTCTTGATTCCCCTGTCAGGCAGTCTAACCACTCAGCCACTGATGCCACTGACGCCACTGTGTGTGTTTGAGGGGAGGGGGCATGGGACTGTTGACTGTGTGTCTGACAATCTGACAATCTGACAAATGATTGAAACTCACAAACCATGAAATGTGTAATAGGACCAGCATCGTTCTTAGCCAGCGATGTGTTTTGTGTTGTTGGTTTTTTGTTTTATTCTTCCACCACTGATCGTTTCAGTGGTCCATCCACTGAGAGTATTAAAAAATATCATGGAATTGGAAAGAAAGAATGTCAAATAAGGAAGTGTTGTACCCCCTCCCTCCAGGGCAAAAAAGAAACTCTTGTAACAAGTATAAGAAGGCAAATGTGAACTTTATTGGACAAAATAAACAGGAAGGGAGGACTAGAACAATTTAGTATGTTGGAAGAGATCTAAGGAACAAAAAAGCCAAGAGAAAATAAAGAACAACAGTCATAATATACATACACATTCTGAACAACCGGGCCACAAGTAGGAACATCAACGACAACAACTTCATCAGATCATCGAATGACGATTTGAGTTTGAGTTTGATTTGATTTGATTTGACTTTACCCACATCCACAACTAAGGTGATCTCGGGGTTTTTGGTAGGATTTTTCCTTTTGCCCGGACTGCCCTGTAAACAGCCAAAGGATCTTTAACGTGCACAGAGTGTTGTGATCTGCACAGGTGACCTCCTTTTTATCGTCCGTCTCCAATGACGAACCAGGGACTGGGGGGGGGGTGGATTTTGCTCCCAAACTCAAGACAAATGTTTAACCATTTTCGGGGCTTAAACCCACTACCTTTTGTTTGAGAGGCCGACACCTTACTTCTGGACTACCAAATCCCCTCGAATAACAGAGAAGAAGAATATGAATCTATTATCGCCAATGCCTGCCTCAGACGTGGCACATGAATAAGAAAAATATGAATCCATTATCGCCAATGCCTACCTCAGACGTGGCACATGAATAAGAAGAAGAATCGTTTGAGTATCAATCTGTTGTGTGTGTCTGCAAAAAAGAATTCAAACTTGCCGATGCTTTCATGATTATTTAGGCTACAGACAGTGAGCGGCTGTTAGATGTCGTTGCTGGCAGGTCTTACTTCTGTCCTATCATTCTTTTTTGTACGTCTTTCATCGTGCTCTTCCACCCACCCTGAAATCCATGCACATAATGGTGACCGTGGGTAAATGCCAATGAAAACAAACATTTAAATTGAATTGACTTTATCCACACCCACGACTACGGTGATTTCGTAGACAAAGACAAAACAGTGAGGCGAGGGGCATGTTGGAAAGGAAGGTAATGACATAAGATAATATGAAAGCCCCATAGGAACATAGACGAGACAAATACAAGGAATAGGCAGAAGAAAATCCTGGCCACTATGGGGATCGAACCCGCTACCTCTGCGTCGGCACCCATCGCCTCGCCATGAAAAAAAGCGTGCCACCAACCGAGCTAACTACGCTCACTAAGGCGATCTCAATGGTTTGAGAAGGATCTTTACTTTTGACTGGACTGTCCTGTAAACTGTCAAGGGATCGTACACAGAGTGTTGTTATATGCAGACAGGACCTCTGTTTTTTCTAGTCCGCCTCCACAAACCTCGAACAGGTGGGGGGGGGGGGGGGGGGGGGGGTGGTTAGATTTTGCTCGAAAAAAAAAACCCTCGAGAGAAGTACTTTCAAACCTGCCGAAACTTGAACCCACGACCTTTTGGTTGAGGCTGACACCTTGCCTCTGGACTACCGTGTCCCTCCTGAAAACAAACAAAATAAACAACCATGATTCACCTAGCCATGCTATGCTAATGATATGCGTCACCTAGCCATGCTATGCTATGCTATGCGTCACCTAGCCATGCTAATGCTATTCGTCACCTAGTCACCTAACCATGCTAATGCTATTCGTCACCTAGCCATGCTAATGCTATGCGTCACCTAGCCATGCTAATGCTATTCGTCACCTAGCCATGCTAATGCTATGCGTCACCTAGCCATGCTAATGCTATTCATCACCTAGCCATGCTAATGCTATTCGTCACCTAGCCAGCTAATGCATTCGTCACCTAGCCATAATGCTATTCGTCACCTAGCCATGCTAATGCTATGCGTCGAAAACCCTCGTTGATTGACAGTGACAGACATACACATACACATATATATGGTAAGTCCCACTTCTTTCCTTTCATTTATTTTGTTGACGGTGTTTCATCCATCTGTCTCATTCCTTCCTCTAAATTCATCCTGAGCTAACCGATCGCTGTACGGTGGGCAGGGTAAATTTCAATGTAAGAAAAAAACAAACAAACAATTGTGATTAAACTAGCAAATGGTAACACTGTGCCTGTAATACTCTCGTCGCTGTTTGACAGTGAAATACACCTTGGACATCAAGAAACAATTGGAGGAAATAGAGCTGGTCAAGCGAGACGAACAGATGGCATTGCCCGAGTCTCTGGATTACCTCAGGTCTGCCAATTCGTTTGTAGTTAATTGTTAATTGTGACTTAAATTGGCATGGTCAGATATATAGATGCGTATAATTTACTATTATTGAAATTTGAGTTAGTGTGTATGAGTGTATATATGTGTGTATGTGTTATTTATTTATGTTTGTTTATACATGTGAGTATGTATGTGTGTATGCGTATGTGTGTATTTATGTATGTATGTATGTTTGTTTGTATGTATGTATGTATGTATGTATGTATGTATGTATGTATGTATGTATGGGTATGTATGGGTATTTATGTATGTATGTATGAATGTATGCATGTATGTATGAATGTATGCATGCATGTATTTACGTGTATGTATGTATGTATGTATGTATGTATGTATGTATGTATGTATGTATGTATGTATGTATGTATGTATGCATGCATGTATTTACGTATGTATGTATGTATGTATGTATGTATGTATGTATGTAAGTATGTATGTATGTATGTATGTATGTATGTATGTATGTAAGTATGTATGTATGTATGTATGTATATATGTATGTATGTATGTATGTAAGTATGTAAGTATGTATGTATGTATGTATGTATGTATGTATGTATGTATGTATGTATGTATGTATGTATGTATGTATGTAAGTATGTATGTATGTATCTATGTATGTAAGTATGTATGCATGTATGTATGTATGTAGGTATGTATGTGTGTATGTATGTATGTATGTATGTATGTATGTATGTATGTATGTATGTATGTATGTATGTATGTATGTATGTATGTATGTATGTATGTATGTATGTATGTATGTATGTATGTATGTATGTATGTATGTATTTATGTATGTATGTATGTATGTATTTATGTATGTATTTATGTACGTATTTATGTATGTATTTATGTATGTATGTATGTAGTATTTATGTATGTATGTATGTATGTATGTATGTATGTATGTATGTATGTATTTATGTATGTATGTATTTATGTATTTATGTATGTATTTATGTATTTATGTATGTATGCATGTATGTATGTATGTATGTATGTATGTATGTATGTATTTATGTATGTATGTATGTATGTATGTATGTATGTATGTATGTATGTATGTATGTATGTATGTATGTATGTATGTATGTACGTATGTATTTATGTATGTATGTATGTATTTATGTATGTATTTATGTATGTATTTATGTATGTATTTATGTATGTATGTATTTATGTATGTATTTATGTATGTATTTATGTATGTATTTATGTATGTATGCATGCATGTATTTATGTATGTATGTATCTATGTATGTATGTATGCATGCATGTATGTATGTATGTATGTATGTAGGTATGTATGTGTGTGTATGTATGTATGTATGTATGTATGTATGTATGTATGTATGTGTGTGTGTGTGAATGTCATATATACATTTTATATACATAATTATGCAAAATGCATATACATAATTTACACATATATTTTTTTAGAATAAAGATAATTATATGAATTGTTTTCTTGACTTAACATTTGGAGTTTGGTCAATTTGACATTTGTACCATGTCATTTTCTGTATCATACAATCCAATGTAATGTCATATAAAAGTCTAAAGGAACAAAGAAAGAAAAGTACAAAAATGTATTTATTCCATGTGCAATAAGACTGTTGAAGACTAAGCACAGACGATGGCAATGTTCCTCATATGTCCACCTACATTGATAATACATGTACTTTTCTATGTTATATTAGATAGAACGTCTGAATATGAATTTTATTACCACTGTCTACGATATTATAGTGAATCTTTCCATTTGCCATTCCCCTCGCTTACTCCCCTTTGTGTACATATTCTAGTTGTGTTTTAATGTTTACATAGAATTTTGTGTGTAGCTTTGTAAACATTGTATCATGTGACGAAGTATTCAATTTTCTCACCTGAGATCAATAAAATTATCTTATTTTATCTTTAATATTATATAATATAATAGAATTATAATTTCGTCTACAGCCTCAACATGGCGACAGACGCGAAGACAAAGCTAGCTGAGGCAAGACCTGCATCGGTAAGTCTATACAATCAAGTGACAAAGTGCAGAGAAAATTAACAAAGATATTATTAAAGTGAATTATCAGTCACTGTACTCGGTGGCCGAGTGGTTAGGCTGCACGACTGGTGATCATGCGGTTCCGGGTTCGAAACCTGGCAAAGCCAGGCTCGACGTTTTGTGTTCCTTGGGAAAGACGCTTAACAAGCATTTCCCCAATCAACCCAGGTGTAAAATGGGTACAAGCACTAATAGCTTGGGAGTAAAAATCTGCGTCAGACTAGCGTCCTTTTCCAGGTCGGGATTATTATCACCTGCTCCGCTTCACTCTTATAGAAACCGGGATAAGCTCCGGCTCTATGGACCGTAACGGCCTTGCAGGAACGTTAACTGTACTGGGCTATTTATACCTATCGTTTTGTGTAGTTTTAATGGCGCCGCTAGCTCTAGTGGTAGATCTTGTGACTATGGTTACGGAAACCCAAGTCCTTCAAGTTCTACCATATCTGGGCAGTTGTTTTTTTGTTGTTTTTTTGTTGTTGTTTTTTTTTTTTTTGGGGGGGTTAATGGCGTTGCTGTCGACCCAGCAGCAATTGGATAACCAGGTCTTTTCAAACTTGGTGAATGTAAACGGCGACGTGCAAAGCAACGGCAAGATATCACATTACCAGAAATGTCCAGAGACAGTGATGGACTACGATATATTCTGTAATATATTATTAAAGCTGGGTCTCTCGCAAATTTGACTACAGTTACCTCAGAAACCACTGCACTCTGTACGTGGGGGGGGGGGGACGGGGGGGGATCTCAATACGATTATTGTAACACTGTTACACAAACCACCAGCGGTTCAAGCATTGCATGACATTATAAAGTAACGTAAGGAAAACTCCTTCCAGGCCCTTAAGGCCTATAGAGCCGGAGGTTATCCCGGTTTCTATAACGTGAAGCGGAGCAAGT